>JAQHUG010000844.1:46918-58859 GCA_028555095.1 Dicrostonyx torquatus | reverse complement strand
AGGGGGAGGGCGGTGGGGTAGGGGGGGAGCGGGAGGGCCCGGGATAAGTGGAGTAAATGTAACTTTTTCTTTTAACATTATAAAAAAAGAATACAAAAATATACTGCATCTCTGTATTTATTTCCATCTCCATATTTCCTTTTTATTTCTTGTTGTTTTAAGTTCACTAATTACCTTCTTACAAGATGTAAGGAATTCCAGTTGTCATTCTTATATATATGTGGGCATCTTACCAATTCCACAATATTCCCTTATTTTTGTCTCTTTTTGTGCATGCAAAAGAATCAAAAATTAATTTAATGGAGACCATTGTATGTTTTTCAAATTTTCAAAATACAGATCCTCTCCCTTATAACTTTATTCTTTTTTAAAGATTTCATTTATTAAGTATACAATGTTTGTGTGCATGTATGCCTTCATGCCAGAAGAGGGCACCAGATCCCATTATAGATGGTTGTGAATCACCATGTGGATGCTGGGAATTGAATTCAGGAACTCTGGAAGAGCAGCCAGTGCTCTTAACATCTGAGCCGTTTCTCCATATCCTTTCTTATAACTTTGATGTGGTTGTGAAGCTTTAGCTTTTCTTTTTCTGTAAAAACTTCTTTTACTTAACCAGCCTTCAACTTTTCCTCTTTTGTCTTTATCCAATTGTACTTGGACTGCTTCAGAGTGCATTTGCTTTAGTCATTGAATAGTCTAAAAGATTTTGATACCCCCAAATCTATTTTACTGAAATATCAAACCAAATATTAGGCTCTATGAAAGTTTATTTCTAGAAAATTAGTTCTAGTTAGAGGAGGTCATACCAGTGAAGACTTTTTGTTGCCATAGTGTCACAGACAGCTCAGTAGTTAAGAGTATGTTTTGATATTGCAGAGAAGGTAGGAATGGTTTTCAGAACACAATGGTGACTCTCCAGAGATTTTAAACTTCTGTCTCCTTTTATTCTAGAGTCTGCTCTCTCAGAAATAGAGACAGTAAATGGAAATTGCATTGCAACTATTATAGGGACACACTTTAAGTATGGTTTTGAGGGTATAATCCACTGGCATAAATTTCTAAAGGACATTATCTCCTTCTTCATTTTTTGAAGCAAAGAAACATGAGAAGCTATAAAAATGTCACGTGTAAACTCAATATATTCTGAGATACTATTTTAGCTGTTGGGATGTAAAAATATGGTTAAGGCATTTACTGCAAAGCGAATTTAAATTACATCTGTTAGAGAATTCTGGATTATTTAAGGAATACAAGATGGTGATTGTTTCTGTTTAAAGCATTAGATATCATGGTATCTAAATTATATTATGATATAATTTCAGGGATAACAAGGAAAGAATTCTTTCTGATTTTTCCCCCAATTGGAATGAACCCTCCATATTGCTTACCCATGGGGAATTTCCACATATACCTTGGTAGATACACCTTCTTGCTGAGATGGCTCTTCCTGGCAATAAGGAAGAAGGTTCTTCACCTCCTGGCCACTATGTTGGGTAGGCCTTCCTAGGTCTAATGAGGAGGAGCATGAGAAAGTGGGTGGTTGACTCTCTTGTGTCTTCACAGATACACAATCATGTTCATCAATAGCAGAGGATTTTGTGTACAATTTTTTTCCTATTTTCAAATAGAAAGTCCTCTGCCTTTTTCTTCTCAAACATACTCATGAATATTTTGTGTCCTCTATCAACCAACCCAGTACTTCTCATCTTATATCATTTTGCACCTTCCAGGAATCCCTTTTCTTCATATTTTGAATCGATGTTTATGTTTATGTTTGGGTTTACTTTTATGACTGGGCCTAGTTTGGCCTCAATTTTTTTACTCTTCCCTGTTTCAGTTGTTAATATTATATGGATAAGTCATAATAGGTAGCTCTAACATCACCTTTCTAAGGTTGGTTTTTATGTTTTTAATCCAATATTTGACAACTATGTACTGTCTATTCTACAAACATTATTTGGTTGCTGTGGGTCTCTCTGGATATTGTCCTGACCCTCATTTTGTTTATCTTTAAAACATACCTGAATATTCTCATAAACAATCATGAGCTATTGACTTTCCATAATTGACTTTACACAACACTTGTGTAATTGTTAAGTTTAGAGTGAGATGTATTTGTGTGTGTGTGTCTATGTATGGAGGAATTTTAAAGAATATTTTCATGAATTTAACTCATAGAGTGCCATGTAATTTTGCTTCTTAAGACTGTGCCTTTCTCCAGTGTTTACCATTGGTCCCATGTTACAAAAGTGTGAGTTTACATGTTAGTCCTCTGTGAACAAGTGTCGAGGTTATTTTAATGAGAGCCTTAAACTTCCAGCCTTTAACACTTTCTCTCATGTTCTATCAAAGTTGTCACAATAAGCTAATGGGGGTGGATCAAAAAAAATCTCAGAGTTAAGAAGTCTACTGAAAAAAGGTTGCATCTATCCATGTTTCTTTATTATTGTTCTTCCTCTTTATTCTTAATTCTATCAGTTTTCTCCATTGCAAGTGTTCCCAGTCTTATATATCCTTAAAACCAGCATTTTCTCAGCCCTAGCAAGTTCCAGGACGAGAATTCTTATTCCCCATAATAAATCAGATAACAATTTACGATTTACATGCACACACACACACACACACACACACACACACACACACACACAGATCCCTACTGTTAGCTCACAGGTGGCTAGTGCACATCAGTGAATCCAGTAATAGAGAAAGATAGTAAAGAAAGTAAAAACTCATCAAGGAATGAATTTTAGAGGGGGAAAATTAATATGCTATGCTATATTTTTAGGGGCTAAGAGAGCTAAAAAGATTATTTTTAGAGCACCACATTTTTCCTCTCCCAGCATGCATAGCAACAGGTAAACAAGCACCCTACATAAAAAGTTAGGGGAAAGGTATGGTTATCAATCAAATAGCACATACCCCAGATGCTGCAGCCTCTATAGGCCTAGGTCTGGGGTTTTTCACTAGCTGGTAGAAACAAAGAAGGAACCCATGTCTCTAAATTATTAATTCTGGGGTATCAGTTATCAACTGTTCTGGATGTCGAGTAACACCAGAGCATGATCTTGGGCTAGAAGTATCTATGTCCTTGAATATTTTCAGTGTCTTAAATAAAATTCTCTTCCTTAGACTATAACGATTGACCAAATAACTGATGATAGACATAGCTGTAGCAAGGCAGTCTTTCTGTTTACCTAGAAGAGAGGAACAGGGAACTGGCAGTGGAAAACAATTTTTACACATAGCTAGGGGAATACAGTTCTGGGTATTAATTTTCAAATGTGTAACAGAAGGGGATTTAGCTACAGTGAAAGTCTACAGCAAAAGACAGTCACTCATTCACAATGCAGTAATGCCAAATTCCATGCTCTTTGGTTCAAAAAACCTTCACTAATGCCCTTGGTTTTGATAAGTCACTAGTGAAGAAATGACTGAGCATTTACTATATAATGTGGCTTGTAGCAATATTATATGAGGCCCAAATTAATAGTGTGCTTTGATAGATAATGTGAAAACTACAGACATACAATGGCTGTTGGCTTTTTCTATATTCAAAATAGATGCATTATGAAAGCAAAATATATTATCACATGGCAAAATACTGTTGTTATTTAAATATCAGAGCAATCTTGTCCCATTGGCATTTTGAAAGTCAAAGGAGCAGTTATATGGGTAAGCAGAAGATACCTGAGCCATGGCAGCTCTGATATAATTACTCAGAAGCTTGATATTGTTTTTAAATGCTTGGCTAATAGTTTAGGTTTGGTACTAGCTAACTCTGAAACCTTAAATTAAATTGGCTTCCATTGCAAGGTCAGCACATTCTTGAAATGAACCAGTTGATTTAATTCAGGAGACTTTTCCATTATCCAATGTCTTTCTGCTGCCGTTGTCCCTTTTTCATTAGCATTAAGAAAATGTAAGGTTAATAAAGCATTATGTAGTCCATTTCTGGGGATATTTTCCACCCTGTTCTGTTTTTTTTAATGTATCCTTTATAGTTCAATTTGATCTTTATATAACTGCTTGACCTGTAACATGTTTAATATTATAATTAGCAAAAAACTGTTTCATTTTCCTAGAGAAATAAGCTGGAACATTACTTGTCTCTATTTGTGCAGGTATACCCATGATAGCCATGACTCCTAATAAATGGGTGATTACTGATTCAGCTCTTTCTGATCTTAAAGCAGTTGCCTACTGAAAACCTGAATAAGTGTCAATGGTGCAGTGTACATATTTTAATTTGCCAAATTCTGGAAAGTGGAACACATCCATCTGCCAAATTTCATTCCTTTGAGTATCCTTTGGGTTAGTGCCTGCAGGTAGCAGCATTTGGTTATAGAAAGAGCAAGTACGGCATCTCTTTATAATCTCCTTAGCTTGTTGCCATGTTATAGAAAATTCTATCTTCAAACCTTTGCTATTGATGTGATATTTTTATGAAATTCAGAGGCCTGCAGCACACTTCCAATCAATAATTGATCAATTTCTGCATTACCTTGTGCTGGATGATCTGGCAGACCTATATGGGATCGGATGTGTGTTATGTACATAGGGCAAACCCTATTCCTGATCATGTCTTGTACCTGGATAAACAATAAAGAAGGTTTTGTATCATCTGGTATAAATTCAGTGGTTTCAATATGCAAGATTACGCTTTCTGCATATTGTGAGTCAGTAACTATATTAAGCGGTTCTTTAAAATTCCTTCGCACCATAAGAATGGCATATAATTCTGCCCTCTGGACAGAATTATAAGAGCTTTGTTCCACATTACTCAATTCGTCCGATTTGTAACCTACCTTCCATGATTTATTGGCATCATTATAAAATATATGGGCTCCAGTTATCAGAGTATCACATATGATTAGAGAAAGAATATAAGAAGTTCTCTTTATAAGGTTAAGCCTATCACTTTTGGGATAGTTGCTATTAATTTTTCCCAAAAAATCAGCACAAGCTCTTTGCCATGGTTCATTGACTTCTCATAACGTTTTTTTATATCATCAGTAGTGAAAGGCAATATTATTTCTGCTGGGTCTCTTCCTGCTAGTTGACAAAGTCTCAACTTACCTTTTATAACTAATTCAGAGACCTTTTCCACATAAGTTATTAATTTTTTACTTAATTTATGTGGTTAAAAAGATCCATTCTAAGATAGTATCTTCTCTCTACATTAAAATTCCTGTAGGAGAAATTCTGGAAGACAGTATGATGAGAATACATCTAAGCTCTGGTTGACTTACAAATTATTGACACAGGGTGGGACTATTGAGCATATCCTGAGGGACGAAGGCCCATTGGTACCACCTAGTAGGCTGAGAATTATTATAAGTAGGCACTGTAAGGGCCAATAGGTTGAATAGCCTAATTGATAGTTCTAAGATCTGTCACCATTCTCCATTTTCAGATTTTTTTCTTAACAACAAACACAGGAGAATTCCAAGGCTGGTAGATTCTTCTATATGTTGAGCATCTAATTGCTCTTGTATCAGCTGTTCTAACCTGCAATTTTTCCTCAGCGAAAGGCCATTTCTTGACCCATATTGGCTTCTCAGTCAACCATTTTAAAGGCAGGGCTGTCGGTATATCTGAAGGGTTATCAATTGCTTTGTGTTCTTGTATAGCCCAAATGGCCAATGTTCATCATCTGTAATATTGTCTAATATTTTCCTCAGAAATATAAGCTTTAGAGGCAGCAGGAATGTTAATCTGGGTATTCCATTGTTGCAATAGGTCACAACCCCATAAATTAACTGCAATATTGGCTATGTATGGCCTTAGTTTTCCTGTTTTCCCTTCTGGCCCTATGCATTCAACCCATCTTGTGCTTTTTCTTATTCAAGAAAGGATTCTAATTCCCATGAACTAAACATCTACCTCCTGAAGAGGCCAATTCAGATGCCAAGATTTTAGAGTAATGATACTTACATCTGCACCCGTGTCTAACAAGGCTTCAATAAAAATGCCATTTATACATACTCTTAGCTTTGGTCTTTGTTAATTTATAGAAGTCTGCCAGAATATATGTTTTCTCTGTCCCACCAGATTTCTTGACTCATTCTCCATATTTATCTTGTCATTCAGACCATTATTATCTTTGACAGCAGGCATGGGACTTTCTAATTTTCCTGAAGAGACACATTCCACAGTAACTGGGAATTACTGGACCACATTCATTATGGGGGCCTATGAGAGGTCCCCCACAACATTTCCTGATGGTTTCAGGTTGCCTTGTCTATCTCTTGTTGACCTACATTCATTCACCCAATGTCGGCCTTTGCCACACCTCCTATATAAACCTGAAGGCTGAGTCCTCCTGTTTCTGTTATTTCCAGAAGAGGCATTATTCCTGGAAAATCATTGTGTATAGTACCTTCTCATACGACCCATTTTACCACAATTAAAACACTTGGTATTTTCATGTCTTCTCTTACCATTGGAAATTGCTTCTCCTACCCACACTTTAGCACCATAATCGAATGTCTTGACATCCATTGTATGCAAGACCCATTCATCCAAGGGTGCTAATCTGATCTTTAAAGGCCCCAGGATCCTTTTACACTCTATGTTGGCATTCTCATTAGCTAAAGATTTAATTATTATATGCCTAGCTTCTGGTTTAGTTATCCCTATTTGTACAGCCCTAGTTAGTCTGTGTAAAAAGTCACTAATGGGTTCTCTATGACCCTGTTGAACACTAAGATATGATTTCACTCTCTTCTCTGGTTCCTGAACTCTGTCCCAATTCTTTAAACCTGCTGTAGTACATATGAACAGGGTGTGGTCATCGTAAAGAGCTTGGTCCTGAGGATCAGATTAAAGTCTGTCACCTAGAACTTGATCTAGGGAAATCTCAGTTCCTTTTACTCTTTCCTGTTGTTTTGTTCAGGGCACAGGAGGGACCTGTCGGGAGCCGAGAGTGAGGGGCCAGAGGCCTGGAGAAGGCTGGAATAGTCTGTGTGACCCTAAAAACCATGTGGGTGCCAGATGTCTGGCATCAGATGTAGGCATATTAGGTTGGCACAATAAATAATCAAGCCAGCTCAGTAAGAAAGGGTATTTTTAATGAATGAAAAGAAGGGAGACTCACGCCACCAGGGTGGGAAGTACAAAGTCCTATCCATCAGGGGGACACCACATGAAGAAAGAGCACACCTGTGTTCTCTCCATTTTCTACCTGGGGTCCAAAATGGATATACCCCAACTTGATCTGATTGGTTAATAGCCTTTCCCATCAACTAAATACAGACAGTGATAGATTAAAAGGAGTGAAGAAAAATAAGCCACGTAAAGAGGATTCCGAGGATCAAATTCTTGGCATAGGATCTTATGTTGATCCACAGGTCCAAGCTCTTTATGATGAAGAAGTATTGTCCCTATACCACAAAGCAGCCTTGAATGCTTGGGATAGAATAGCAGAACTGGGGAGCAAGGTAGAGTTTTTTTTTTTTTAACCAGGGTTAGGCAGAGACAGGCAGAACACTATACTGACATTTTGCAAAGATTAATTAAGGCTCTGAACATAGGAGTAACAGATCCAGAAGCTAGATGATTCTTGAATCACTGGCTTTTGAAAATGCAAACTTAGACTGAAAAACGATAATTGGGCCTTTAAGGTTCAGATCAGCACCTATGGATGAATGAATCCAGCATATCATGAATTTTCAGACCTTTAATTATGATGATGAATCTTGGGTAGGAGAAGCAATTTCTAAAGCAATGAGGGTACATAAACCTGCCAAATGTTTTAATTGTGGTAAATTAGGACACCTAAAAAGGGATTGCAGGCAAGGAATTTCTAGGAATAACACTTTATCTGGAAATGGCAGGAATAGGAAACCTCGGCCTTCAGGTATATGTAGGAGGTGTGGTAAAGGAAGACATGGTACCAATAAATGCAGATCAACAACAGACAGAGAAGACAATACAATACCACCAGGAAACTCCCTGAGGGGCCTCTCACAAGCCCCCAAGTCAAAAGTGGCCCAGCCATTCCCAGTAACCATGGACGACATGACACACCAGTAAAATTAAAAACTCTAGAAGCTTCTGTGTAAGACCATAAGGTTCTAAATGATGGCTCAAATTTGGAGGATAAGTCAGAAATTCAATTAGGAAATAAGAAGCATATATTTTGGCAAACCTCTATAAATGATCAGAGAACAAAGCTGAGAGTGCTTATAAATGGAATTGTGATTGTTGGAGTATCATCACTCCAGATATTCAATTACTAGGAATTGGAACCATACCTTGAGTTAAACAAAGCACAAGATGGGTACACTGTATTGGGCCAGAAGTTCAAAGAGGAAAGCTAAGGACATATGTAGCTGATACTGCAATAAACCTATGGGCCTACGACCTACTACAGCAATGGAACACCCAGATTAAGATTCCAGCAGTCCCAGGAACTCATAATTCTGGGAAGGATGTACTAAGGTACTATGCACGAAGGTCACCATCCATTCAGGTTGTACAAGAACATAAAGCAAGTAACAAAATTTTAGAGGTACCAACAGCCCTATCTTTAAAGTGGCTAACTGAGAAGCCAATATGGGTTAAGCAATGGACTCTAGCTGAAGATAAATTGCAGACTTTAGAACAATTGGTGCAGGAGCAATTAGATGCTCGACATTGAGAGGTCAACAAGCCCTTGGAATTCGCCTGTGTTTGTCGTAAAAAAGAAATCATGAAAATGGATAATGGTGACAGATCTAAGGGCTATCAACAAGGTAATTCAACCTATAGGTCCTCTACAGTCTGAAATTTCTCTGCCTTCTCTGTTACCCAAAGGATGTCCGCTTATAGTTATTGATTTAAAGGATTGCTTTTTTGGTTATACCTTTAAAAGAAAAGGATAGAGAAAAATTTGCTTTCACATTGCCTACTTCTAATAACTCTCAGCCTACTAGGAGATACCAGTGGACTATCCTACCACAGGGAAATGCTCAATAGCCCCATCCTGTGTCAATACTTTGTATGCCAGCCATTAGAAACAATATGTAAGCAATTCCCTAAATCTATAATTTACCATTACGTGGATGACATTTTGCTATCTAATTCAAACATAGATACTTTAGAAAGAATGTTTGAGGAAGTAAAGAAAATTTTGCCTAAATGGGGATTACAAATTACTCCTGAAAGAAATAAAAAGAGAAGATTCTGTTAATTACCTAGTGACACAAAACAATCCTACACCAGTTTGATTAAAAGGGGTTATTTATTAAAATGGATAAAACTTACAGATCAATGTCCCAAACCACAGTCCTCTCATCACAAACAGGCAACAGAGGGGCTTGCAGTTGGAATGGGAGCCGGAAGAAAGAGAGTGAGCAGAGGGCTGCCATGACGTTTTAAAATGGATGAAAAAATGCCCCAGTGGGCTGGTATCTTAAAGGCCACTGGCTGAAGGAGAAAGAGCTCCCACAGCAACCTAGGTTACAGAATAGGTTTACAGAAAATGGGGACATACAAGACACACATTAGGAAAGACTGGTTATGAATTCTTAATGACTTTCAAAGATGGTTAGGAGACATTTCCAGTCTATGACCAGCTGTTGAGAAAACACCTGATCTAATAATTCATTTAAACAAAACCTTAGATGGTGATAAAGATTTGAATAGTCTCAGAGAATTAAGAGCTGAAGCAGAAAAGGAACTGATAATGATTAAGGAAAAATTACAGGAGGCACATGTGGATAGGTTGAATCTAAATCTTAGTTATATTCTAATCATATTGCCTTCCAGAATTTTTCCTACAGGAATTTTAATGCAGAGGGAAGATATTATTTTAGAATGGATCTTTTTTACCCCACAAACCAAGTCAAAAACTAAAAACTTATATGGAATAGGTCTCTGAATTAATTATAACAGGTAAACTGAGACTTCATCAGCTAGCAGGTATAAACCCAGCAGAAATTATAGTGCCTTTCACTACTGATGGAATAAAATGACAATGAACCATGACAAAGGGCTTGCGCTAATTTTCTGGGAGAAATTAATAGCAACTATCCCAAAAGTGGTAGACTTAACCTTATAAAGAGAACTTCTTGGATTCTTCCTCGAATTGTATGTGATGCTCCAATAACTGGAGCCTGTACATTTTATACTGATGCTAATAAATCAGAGAAGGCAGGTTATAAATCAGATGAATTGAGTAAGGTGGAACAAAGCCCTTATACTTCTGTCCAGATGGCAGAATTATGTGCCATTCTTATGGTGCTTAGGGATTTTAAAGAGCCTCTTAATATAGTTACTGATTCACAATATGCTGAGTTATCTTGCATATTGAAACTGCTGAATTTATACCAGATAATACAGAATTGACTTCATTGTTTATCTAGGTAAAAGACATAATCAGGAATAGACTTTGTCCAATGTACATAATACACATACAATCCCATATGGTTCTGCCAGGTCCTCTAGCACAAGGTAATACAGAAATTGATCATTATTGATTGGAAGCATGTTGTAGGCCTCAAAATTTCATTAAAAACATCACATCAACAGCAAGGGTTTAAGGAAAGAGTTTTCCATTACATGGGAACAAGCCAAGGAGATTATAAAGACATGCCCTAACTTGCCCTATATATAACCAAACACTGCTACCTGCAGGCACTAACCTGAAGGGTCTCAAAGGAATGAAATATGGCTGATGGATATGTCCCACTTTAGAGATTTTGGAAAATTATATATGTACATCACACCATTGACATGTATTCAGGCTTTCAACAAGCAACTGCTTTAAGCTCAGAAAAAGCTGATTCAGTAATGACACATTTATTAAAAGTTATGGTCATCATGGTTATACCTGCACAAATAAAGACAGATAATGGTCGAGCTTATGCCTCTAGGAAAGTGAAATGTTTTTTTTTTTTTTTGCTTATTATAATTTTAACCATGTGACAGGTATACCATACAATCCTACAGGTCAGGCAGTCAAAGAAAGATTAAATTAAGGATCCAGCACTGGCAGAACCTTCTGGACTGGTAAGAGAGTCCCAGGCTTGTCAGCCAGGTGCCCTGGGAGGGGAATACAGGCACTCTACAATCCCTGAAACTTTCTGGCCACTCAGCAGGTTCCCCCTCACACACTGGCTTTTCTGCTGATGCCACTCCACCTTCTCCCAAGCACTCCTTTCCATCAGCTGGGTCCTAGATTCCCTGAACCCAGCCTGCTTTGGGTCTGAGTCTCTGGATAGAAACTGGTGAGTGCAAGGCTGCAGGGGTTTCTTTGTTCGAAACAGGTATCTCCTTCCAAGCCCACCCTTTTCATTGTGAGGTCCTTGCCCAGTGATGGCCCTGTTCCAGTGCCAGCAGATTCAACCATACGGTATATGGCCCCTATTGAGCACCAGGTAATCCATCTGGAGGGGAAGAGATGGACAGGCGCCAATCCAAGAATTCCTCCAACCTGAAAAGCAACATGATAACACCAAAATCCAGCAATTATGCAACAGGGAGACCTGAGCAACCTAATCCAGAAGAAGTAGAAGAAATCAAATTTAAATGTAACATTATGAAAGTGATAGAGACCATTAAAGAAGAGGTGAAAAACTCCTTTAAAGAAAGGGATGAGGGGCTGGACAGATGGCTCAGCTTAACCACTCTTCCAAAGGTCCTGAGGTCAATTCCCAGAAAGCACATGGTGGCTCAAAACCATCTGTAATGAGGACTGGTGCCCTCTTCTGCCCTGCAGGCATACACATATCTGTATACATAATAAATACATACATACATAAATATTAAAAAAAGACTTTACCTTTAAAAAGGAGCAAGGGAGCTCATCAAATCCAGCTGGACCAAGACTGAATGAGCATATGACCTAACTGGACTCTATGAATGTGACTGCCAGTGGGGACGGACTGAGAAGTCAACGATAATGGCACCGGGACCTAGCTCTTCTTCATGTATTGGCTTTTTGGGAACTTATTCT
>JAQHUG010000844.1:21105-44069 GCA_028555095.1 Dicrostonyx torquatus | reverse complement strand
AAAGGAAGCAAACAACACCCATAATAACACAGACATCTAACAACCCTCCACCAGCACAATTCGACAAAGAGAAACACACAAACCCTAGTATCAAAAAGAAAATAACCAGAATTAACAACCACTGGTCATTAATATCACTGGACTCAACTCACCTATAAAAAGGCACAGGATAAGAGAATGGATACAAAAATAGGGTCCAACATTCTGCTTTTTACAAGAAACACACCTCAACCACAAAGGCAGACATTATTTCAGAGTAAAGGGTTGGGAAAAGATTTTTTTTTAAAAAAAATGGTCCTAAAAAACAAGTAGGCATGGCTATACTATTATCTAACAAAATCGACTTCAAACTAAAATCAATCAGAAGAGATGGAGATGGACACTTCATACTTATAACAGGAAATACTCATCAAGATGAAGTCTCAATCCTGAATATCTATGTCCCTAATATAAAAGCACCCACATGGTAAAAGAAAACATTACTGGAACTCAAAGCACACATCAAACCCCACACACTAATAGTAGGAGTTTACAACACTCCTCTCTCACAAATGGACAGGTCAACCAGACAGAAACTTAACAAAGAAATACGGGAACTACAGATGGAATGAACCAAATGGACTTAATAGACAACTATAGGACATTCCACTCAAACAGGAAAGAATATACCTTCCTTCAGCATCTCATGGAACCTTCTTGAAAATCAATCACATATTCAGTAACAAAGTAAACATTCACAGATACAAAATAGTTAGAGTAACCACCTGTGTCTTATCGGATTACCATGGAGTAAAGTTAGAATTTAGCAGCAATCCCACCCCCAAAAAGCCTACAAAATTATGAAAACTGAACAGTCAACTACTGAACCACTCCTGGGTCAAGGAATAAATAAAGACATTAAAGTCTTCCTTGAATTCAACGAAAATAAAGAAACAACATACCCTAACCTATGGGACATTTTGAAAGCAGTGCTAAGAGGAAAGTTCATAGCACTTAGTGCCCACATAAATAAAATGGAGAAAGCACACATTAGTGACTTTTCTGCACAGACACTGGGGCAGAGTCTGTTTCATCTGCCTTGAACATTTATTTGCTTAGTATGCTGGGACTGAGCTACCTTGGTGCTGCACTGGCTCTACCTGCTGGTCAAATATTGTCACTACATCTGAATATCTTCAGACAACCCTATTCTCCCAGTATGGCCCCTACCTGCTGGTTAAACACTGTCACTACTCCCAGCCTCCAGGGAGAAATACAGCCTAGAACTCCAAAGAGCAGCATCACAACAGGTAAGACATTTGGGAGCTTTAAAATATTAAACAAGGCTGTTAAGTTTAAATGAAAAGGTAAAAGAATAAGGGGAAAAGACAAACAATACATTTCCCATGTTAAAGAGTGGGAATGTGACAATACAGAAAAAGGAGATCTTGGTCTCTGCCTTATGGACAAGATGTAAATTAAAAAGTAACAAATGTGAAGACAAACAACTTAGCTGAAATCAATATAATATCAGCCACAATTATTATCAGTATGATATTTCACATATTACATCTAAAATTGTTTGATAACTATGTACAATATGAAAAATTGACAGACGAGATAGAGAATTTAAAAATATTATTGATAAAGAAAGCAAAAATTGACTGATAAGATGCAAACCTTAGAAAAACTTACTTTTCTAAAGATACAGGCCTTAGAAAAGGCTACACTGATACTGTGTAAGCATTAGAAATAATTATTAAGGAGAATAATATAGTTTTGATTAACCAGGTTAAAGCTTTAGAAATATTTACTGATGAAGAGAGCAAAAATGTGACAGATAATACGCAAATCCTAGAAAAACTTACTCTTTAAAAGATACAAGCCTTAGAAAAGTTTACTAGTGATAATACACATGCTTACAAACAATTACTAAGGATAACAGTACAATTTTGATGGATAAGGCAATAGCTTTAGAAATACTTACTGATGAAGATAGTAAAAAGTTGACTGGTAAAATACAAATCTTAGAGAACCTTACAATCGAAATGTTACAAGCCTTAGAAGAAGTTATTAAAACATATAATAAGAATATTCTGAAACAGAGAAGAATTTAGAAAAGAACCAACCATACCATTACATTATGGAATTAGTGAGGAGAAGCCCAAAGTTATTAGAAAACCTAACTTAATTTATTCAGTTTCCATTCAAAAATGACCATTATATGGCAGGTATCCTCAAGGATATTGGGAAGCTAAATGGGAGTCTATAGAAATGTTAGATTTGAGTATATTTAAGGAAGCAATAGTTTCATGTAGTACACATACACCTTGTATGAAGCAGATGTTAAATTGATGGTACAGTCAGAAAAGAATTATTCCACAAGACTGAAAAGTTTTGATGACAGCAGTATTGAAATATGATCCTCAGTTACAGTGAACACTTCATGGAGAGATTACATAGGGCCATCAAACAACAATGTAGAGTTACATGTCATGAGATTTCCCAAGATCAAAGTCTTCCTTGATAAGTATCATCATTCTGATGTGAAAAATCATGTAATACGGATGATCAAACCTTGTTCCTTCTCTATCCAGCATCTTGAATGCTTTGAACAGGATTCAAGCATCAGGAATGACTGAATCATTTACTAAAATTGTACAAGATCCCAAAGAAGTCTTCAATGAAATTTTGCAAAGAATTGCTTCAGGTATAACAGTAACGATACCAGATCCAGAAGTTAAATGAATGTTAATTAAACCTTTGCCCTTTGAAAATGTTGATCACAAGGCAAAAAGGTAATTTGGCCTTTGAAGATTAGATCAGCACCTTTGGAGGAATGGATCCAATATACAGTCAATATTGAATCTCATAATTATTATCATTTTTGGATATGAAAGGTAATTTCTAAAGGTTTGATGAAAAATCAAAATGTCAGATGTTTTAATTGTGGCAAACAAGGTCATATAGAAAAGAATTATAGACAGGGAATTAATAGAAAGAAACATTTTTCTAGAGATACCTGAAAAAATACCCCTGCCTTCCAGAGTATGCAGAAGATACAGCAATGGCCATCATTGAACCAATGAATGTATTCAAGGGACAGGTTAGGAAATATTTTGCCATAGAGAAATCTTGGAGAGACTCTCACAGGCTCCCATATTAAATTTTGTTCAATCATTCCCTATTTCCCTGAAGAAAAAAACCTCCTCCACAAAGTAATTAAAGAACCTAAGGCTTATCATAAAAACAAAACAAAAAATAAAAAAAAAATCCATAGTTTACTGGAAAGCAGAACAGCTCTAGAAGATAAAACAAAAATAGGAAGAAACATAATATGAATATTTTGTCAAACTTTTATAATGATAAAAACAAAAAATTAACAGTACAAATAAATTGCATTAAACCTGAGGCCATGGCAGATCTAACTGTAATTGTGCTGAAATCTTGGCATCTTAATTGACCTCTTCAGATTATTTAGCATCTAGGGATTGGAAGTTAATCTCAAGTGAAACAAACCATTAGATGAGTCAAATGAATAGGGCCTGAATGCCAAAGAAGTATATTAAAAGCATATGTGGCCAACATAACAATGATCTTATGGGGTCATGCTTTATGACAGTTATAGAAAACACAGATTAACATTACTCCAAAGTCAGAAACAAACCAAAAAATGGAGAATGCTTCAGGAGGAAATATTGAAAAGAATCTCTAGAGCAGGCACAAACTGTTTAAGCTGTACATAGGAAGGATACAACAACTGGTGACCTCTCAAAGGGGCCACAGACTCTACTTTTAAAATGGCTATCTGATAAACCTTTCTGAGTGGAACAATGGCCT
Organism: Dicrostonyx torquatus; assembly: GCA_028555095.1. Lineage (NCBI taxonomy): Eukaryota > Metazoa > Chordata > Mammalia > Rodentia > Cricetidae > Dicrostonyx > Dicrostonyx torquatus. The sequence continues at coordinate 40,250 of JAQHUG010000844.1, read as the reverse complement.
TTGACATCAGAAAAATTACAGGCTCTGAAGAGTTGGTAGAGGAGTAGCTAAATGCTCAACATATTGAAAAATTAACCAGTCCTTGGAATTTGCCCCATTTGTCATTAAAAAGAAATCTTGAAAATGGATAATGTTAACAAATTTGATAGCCCTAAATAAAGACATTAAACCAATGGAGCCTCTACAACCTGGAATTACACGGCCTTCTTTATTACCTAAAGGACGGCCTATTATACTAATTGACTTAAATGACTGTACCTTGTAAAGAACTATACGCTTACAAGAGCAGAATAAATAAAAAAATTGTCTTCAAGGCTCCTACTTGATGGGGAAAGGCTATTAGCCAATCACATCAAGTTGGGGTGTGACCATTTGGACCCCAGTTAACGAAAACCAAGAGAACACAGGTGTGCTCTCTCTCCATGCGGTGTCCGCTGGACAGATAGGACTTCAGACTTCCCACCCTGGTAGCGTGTGTGTCTTCCCTCTTTTCATTCATTAAAAATACCCTTTATTATTGAGCTGGCTTGGTTATTTATTGTGCTGACCTAATAGGCCTACATCTGGCACACCGGATCCAGGCTCTGCCATGGCCACCTGCCGACGCCGCCCGAGTGAACCCCACCATGGCCACCTGCTGCTGCAGTCCCCCCACCAGCTTGCAGGTCCCTCAGCTGGAGCCAACCACTGGAAAGGCGGCTAGTTACTGCAAGCCGCAAGCCACTGTGCAAGCTTCATAGCAGCTCCCTCTCTTCTGGACTCATTCCCTGCTAGTACTTCTCCCCGGTGCCAAAGTCACTGCAGACATGCACCTACCAGGACAGCTGCAGATGTCTGCACCACCCTCGCCACTTTTCAGGTGCACTTTCCTGGTTCTGCGGGAACAAACCCTGCTGCACTTAGTTTGTACTGCCAAAGCAGGAGACTATTGAACAGCTGAGCACGCTATGATTAATACTAAAAAAAAACTTCTTGATTTAAGTATATTTTGCAGCCCCATTCCACCTACATACAGATCTAAACTAATCAGCCTACTAGGAGATGCCAGTGGACTATCCTCCCACAGGTAATGCCCCAGCCTGTGTCAATACTTTGTAAGTCAGCCATTAAAAATAATACTTAAGCATTTCCCTAAATCTATAATTAACCATTACATGGATGACATTTTGTTATCTGATTCAAACAAAGATACTTTAGAAAAAAATGTTTGAGGAAGTAAAGATAATTTTGCATAAATGGGGATTACAAATTGCTCCTGAAAAGATTCAAAAAGGAGATTCTGTTAACTACCTAGGTTACAGAATAGATTTACATAAAATTAGGACACAAAAGGCACAAATTAGGAGAAACCAGCTACGAACACTTAATGACTTTCGAAGATTGTTAGGAGACATTTCCAGTCTATGGCTGGCTGTTGGGATGACACCTGATTTAATAATTCATTTAAACAATGGTGTAGGAAGGTTCTTCTGTATTTGCGTTGCTTTCTTAGGTTGAATAAAGAAAACTGCCTTGGCTTTTTGATAGGGCAGCCCTTAGGTGGGCAGAGTAGACAGAACAGAGTACGGGGAAGAAAGGAAGTGTGCGAGACCCCATGATGCTCCGGCCTGAGATGGATGCAGGTTAGAATCTTCTGATAAGTCACCACTTCATGGTGACACAAAGACTATTAGGAATGGGTTAGTTTAAGATGTCAGGGTTAGCCAAGAAGTGGCTAACGATAATGGGCCAGACAGAGTTTAAATTAATACAGTTTTCATGTGGTTATTTTGGGTACAAGCAACCGGGGGGCTGAGCAGGCCGGCAGCTGGGAGCTGGACGATGGTGGGACAGAGCAGCCCGCACTTATTACAACAAAACAAAACCTTAGATGGTGATAAATATCTGAATAGTCCCAGAGAATTAACAGCTGAAGCAGAAAAGGAACTGACGATGATTCAGGAAAAATTACTGGAGGCACATGTGGATAGGGTGGATTCAAATCTTAGTTGTTTCTAGTCATATTGCCTTCCAGACTTTCTCCAACAGGAATTTTAATGCAGAGTGAAAATAATATTTTAGAATGGATCTTTTTACCACACAAACTAAGTACAACATTAAAAACGTATGTGGAAAAGATCTCTTAATTAATTATGAAAGGTTAACTGAGACTTTGTCAACTAGCAAGTATAGACCCAGCAGAAATTATAGTACCTTTCACTCTTGATGAAATATAAAGGTTATGGGAAGATAATGAACCATGACAAAGGGCTTGCGCTAATTTTCTGGGAGAAATTAATAGCAACTATCCCAAAAGTAGTAGACTTAACCTTATAAAGAGAACTTCTTGGATTCTTCCTCGAATTGTATGTGATGCTCCAATAACTGGAGCCTATACATTTTATACTGATGCTAATATATCAGAGAAGTCAGGTTACAAATCAAAGAAATTGAGTAAGGTGGAACAAAGCTCTTATACTTCTGACCAGAACGCAGAATTATATGCCATTTTTTATGGTACTAAGGGATTTTAAAAAACCTCTTAATATAGTCACTTATTCACAATATACAGAAAGAGTTATCTTGCATATTGAAACTGCTAAATTTATATCAGATGATACAGAATTGACTTCATTGTTTATCCAGGTACAAAACATAATCAGGAATAGGCTTTTGTCCAATGTACATAACACACATCTGATCCCATATGGGTCTGCCAGGTCCTCTAGCACAAGGTAATGCAGAAATTGATCAATTATTGATTGGAAGCATGTTGCAGGCCTCAGACTTTTATAAAAAACATCACGTCAACAGCAAAAGTTTAGAGAAAGAGTTTTCCATTACATGGGAACAAGCCAAGGAGATTATAAAGAGATGCCCTACTTGCTCTTTCTATAACCAAACACTGCTACCTGCAGGGACTAACCCGAAGGGTTCTCAAGGAATGAAATCTGGCAGATGGACGTGTTCCATTTTGCAGAATTTAGAAAATTAAAATATGTACATCACACCATTGACACTTATTCAGGCATTCAATGGGCAACTGCTTTAAGCTCAGAGAAGACTGATTCAGTAATCACACATTTATTAGAAGTTATGGCCATCATGAGCATACCTACACAAATAAAAACAGATAATGATCCAGCTTATGTCTCTAGAAAAATGAAATGTTTTTTTGCTTATTAAAATATTAAGCATGTTACAGGTATAACATATAATCCTACATGTCAAGCAGTCATGGAAAGATCAAATAGAACTATAAAGGATATGTTAGACAAACAGAAAGAGGTGAAAAATGCCCCCAGAAATAGATTACATAATGCCTTATTAACCTTGAATTTTCTTAACGCTAATGAGAAAGGAACAACGGCAGCAGAAAGACATTGGATAATGGAAAAATCTGCTGAACTAAATCAACCCGTTTATTTTAAGGATGTGTTGACCTGTCAATGGAAGCCAGGAGCTGTGTTATGTTGGGGCAGATGTTTTTCTCTTGTTTCCACAGGAGAAGAAAATTTTGGATACCATCAAAATTAATAAAGGTTCGGTTTGAAGAGGAGAAACCTCTTGGAAAGGAGAAATGACAACTCACCCACAATGATGATAATCATACAGGTGGTAAGAAAAATACGTAGGATGGGGGCAGGGTTCTGTTCTTGTCTTTGCAGGAAAACACTCATCTTTGAAAAATTCAAGGGACCCTGGATGTTTGAATATCAAGAAAACTGAATAGGTTCTGTGAGTATAAAAATATAAGACGTGTGTGTGCGTGTGTATGTGTGTGTGTGTGTGTGTGTGTGTGTGTGCTCACATGCACTTATGTTTCTAAATTTATAGAGCTGGCTTTGGAGAGGGACTTTGGCTCAGTCCCTCTCTAATTCCAAGTCTGTTGTTAAGAGAAAAACCCAGAGTTTCTGGAGTTTCTGTCTCATGTCAAAAGCCATGATATGGGACAGAAAAACAAATGAATTTAGAAAACATCTTTGCTTTTCTTCATGTCTATCATACCTTTCCTTGAATATATCTATCATACCTTTCATTGAATATATGCATAATTAATGTTTAAGTTTTCCACAACAATCAATGAGTTTTATTGCAGTAATCTTTGAAGTTTTTAGGAACAAGATGGGGCCCCATAACAACAACTTCACCTTGTCGATATGATGTTATGATACTGATAGCGAAACTACAAGACCTGTTTCAGGTGCCAGCTGCACAAGATGATTCCAACTTGGTTAGATGAAACAGTGCACATCTTTTACAACATTCTGGCCAGACATCTCCAAAATACTCAGAGACTATTTACAATCTTACCAGATATTAATCTTGAAATTCAACCATTGTTTTACTTTCACAGGATCCCCCAAAAAGAACATCACCCCCATGACAGCTGGAAGTATTTCTAGAGGATGACATATCCTCTCTCAGTAAAGTTTGTCCTCGGGTTTAGGGACATCATTTAAGGGTTGATTATAACTAGTATATGGTTGAGGGTTGGGGGAGGAATTCTATAAGCTCAGGGATCTCACTGAAAAAAAAAGAGAGAAAATTGGAAGATGGGATAATAGATTGGTATTTGTGAGTTATTGTTTATAGATAATTACATTGGCATAGATTGTTGTATATGGATACAAAGTTAAATTATATTGAATATTGTATGCATGCATGCTGGTACCTCTGTTTAGAACATTTTTGATGCATTTATATATATTTACCATATTGCAGTGTACATTTCTACCTCTGATTAAGATACTTATATTGTTTATGTATTTATATATATTTACCATATTGCAATGTATACTTGTACATTATATACATTTGGAGGGTCATTGTCCTCATTTATTCCACAGTTGTTTATTCTCTTAGTCTTTAAGTTAGATAGGCATTAAGAATTGTAGATGTTTGTCATATTTATAATTAGACTGATCAGGTTCTTTAGATACATAGAGATTATATTCTGTATAAATAATCTTTAACTTCTTCAAAGAGCTGTAGAAAATGGCATTTAATCTAACCTAGAGTTCTGTGGTAAAGAGACACAAATCCTCCTGGCTACACCAATCTATTCCCGAGAGATTGTTGAACACCAAAGACACTCCACTTGGAGCTCGTCTTCTTTTTGGCAAAACTGGCCTCTGGGCAAGGAACTGCCCATACCTCAACAACTGACAAAATACATAGTAACCAGAAATGGAAAACTGTCACATCCCGCCAAGACAGGGTAAGATGATTTTGAAAAAACTCTTGCCTTTAAAAATAATCTGTCAGTTATTCTAGGCCTTAGCCAAAGTTGGTTGCTTCGACACTGCAAATGTGACTTTGGGTGATTGGCCAGGTAGCCAGTTGTCTCTGTGATTTGTTGCATAACGTTATTCCCCTTCTCAGACCTTCAATGGGATTGAAGACTAGATAAAGGTAGTTACTTTCCTCTCATGACTTGGCCAAGTTATTTCTTATACAAGACTTAAGCTAGTTAGAATAGGATATTTGTTTTTACTGTATATAATTTTGTAGTAGGTTTAGAACTATTTTACTTAAACAAAAGAGGGAGGTGCTGTGGGAGCTCCTTCTGCTCCTTCAGCCAATAACCTTTAAGATACCAGACCCCTGGGGTGTGGTTTCATTCATTAAAAAAAAAAACAGCGCCAGCCCTGTGCTGGCTCTCTTGCTTCCTGCCCCCATTCCAACTGCTAGACTCTCTGTTTCCTGTTTGTGAGGAGAGGACTGTGGTGTACGATGCTGTTCTGTAAGTTTTCTCCTCTCCAATAAATAACCTCTTTTAAACAAACTGGTGTAGGATTATTTTGCTTCTTTAAATGGAATTTTTATTGAAGGCTTACTGTACATGGGTGCAGATGTAAATATCATTACGCCTAAATCTTGGCATCCGAATTGGCCTCTTCAGGAGGTAAATGTTCAGTTCAGGGGAATTGGAACCTTAGCATGAGATGGATTAAATGCATAGAGCTAGAAGGGCAAATAGGAAAATTAAGGCTATACATAGCCAATATTGCAGTGAATTTATGGAGTTGTGACCTATTGCAGCAATGAAATACTCAGATTAACATTCCTGCTGCCCCTAAAACATTTCTTTCTGAGAAAAATATTAGAAGATATTACAGATGATGAACACCAGCCATTAGGGCTGTACAAGAACACAAAGTAATTATAACCCCTTCAGATATACCAACAGCCCTGCCTTTGACATGGTTGACTGAGAAGCCAATATGGGTCAAACAATGGCCTTTGGCTGAGGAAAAGTTACTGGTCTTAGAACTTTCAAAAATTGCTGGGAAATTTTAGTTTACCACAATCCATAATTGGATTAGCAACTCAAGAACTAAGTAATTTATTTCAAACCCTTAAAAGGTGGTATGAATAAATCATAAAATGATTTTTAGATGAACTTGAAAAAAAATTTTCTACGGTAGAGAAAAATTTACAGAAAGCACATATGGATCACTTGGATCCAGAATGCCATTATATTTTAGTTATTCTACCTTTTCCCATTCTTCTCCTGAAATTCTTATGCAGAGAGAAGACAATATTCTGGAATAGATATTTTGTCACACAAAGAGCAAATAATTAAATACATATGTAGAAAAGGTTTCTGAATTGATTTTAAAAAATTGAGACTTTGTCGATAAATATGGATGGACCCAACAGAAATTTTAATACCTTTTAATAATACTGAGACTTCTTTATTGACAGAAAATGAATATTGGCAAAGAGTTTGCAGTACTCTTTTTGGAAAGATTAGCAACGAATATTTGTAAAGAAAGAGACTTCAATTTGTCAAAGAGCCAATTGGGTCCTTTATATTTTACAGGAAATACCAAATATTTGAACCCCCTACATTCTATAGTGATGCAAATAAATCAACAAAGGCAGGTTATATATATCAGGAAATTTAAGTAAAGTGGATCAAATCACTCGTTCAATTGATTCTGTTCAAAGAGAAAATTACATGCTATTTTAATGATTTTATAAGATTTTTCAGAAACTCTTAAGGTAGTTACTGCCTCTAAAAATTCAGAAGTTGTTTTTTTACATATTGAAACTGCTGAGATATCTCTTAGTTTTTTGAATATGTAATTCTTTTAAGATTAAGACGTTTGCTAGAGAGTGAATTACAATCATCATGGAACTCTAGTTTTTAGAGGCCATTAAAGTTTTAGATATATGTGTGATCTATGCCTTTAGGAAGAGGGTGGTGATCTCAGTAGTTTGTGCACTTGTATGAAAATGTGAAGTATAAGGTATCTGACATATTTGTACTTCTAGGGAACCTCATGGTTATGAACAGTATGTCTAAAGGTCACTTGCCTCTTCCCCACTTCCTTCCTGAGGTGGACATTTTTGGTTTCAAGGTCTAGGAGGGCAATTCTGCTGTGGACCTCCCTGCTTGGGTGGTCCTTGCTGGTTTCCAGATCTAGGAGGGCAAGGAGGCTGGTGTTTATCTCCCTCCTGTGGTGGTTCTTCTGAAGGACTTTCATCTTCTTCATCACCATCATTGCGGTCTTCATCACCATCTTCATCAGAAGCAGTAGGTCCAAGTGGGGATTTGTTATGTTGGTAACGATGGCCATTGCCTTGATGCTTTCTTTCTGCTTGGGTATAGATAAATATAAAATGAGTTTACACTTCTCTTTCTGCCAAAACTCTTCTCCTATCTTTATGCTTCTGATAATTTTTAAAGCTTAATTTTTAGTTGTAATATAAACTTTCTTAAGTATCAACTCTTTGGACAAATATTTGTTCTTATGTTTGGTGCATAAATGGTGATATTTATGTTTCTTAATTGTGTTTCTTACAATTCTCAGACAGACATGAAGAAAGGGAATTCTTAATTATATCATGTTTTTCAGGGTCTGTAATCATAAAGAGAATAAGAAACAAATGTTGGAAAGAGACGAAACAATCTTCCACTCAATTTTCAGGCTGTGTCTTTGTATGTATTAGTTAGCTGTGGATACAGAGTAGAGTGAGAAAAATAAATTTAAAACAATGAGAGAGCATGAGATCTGTGTAATTGTGTATCTAGTGTGAAAGCATATAATTACACTTGGAATCACTGGTGAAATGTAGAAATATTTGAGCAACTTATAGAATCATTGAGGATTTTAAATAAGGACATCCAATATTTTCATCATATGCAAGCTATTCCTTCATCTGTGGAAGAGAAAAAATGATCTTGGTATAAAAGTATGGCTTCCTGATTTTTCAGTGTATAGTCCTGCTCTTTGTACTAGAGACAATGCAGAGAAATTTTCCTATATTTTTCATAAGATGCTGCCACATGTTAATTTCATGAAATTACTAAATGGTGAGATATTATAGAAATGAATAATTACAGAAGTAAGGGATGCATAAAAGATAGACATAGGATGAATATGTCTTTACCTAAGAACTGAGAAGAGTCTTCATAGATTACCTCTAGTAAGTAAACACAAAACAAGTGGAAAGTTACTTATAATATTTTCCAGCTGCCCAATATAGATGACTTCCAACTACATATTCACATCCACTATGAAGAATTTTGTTCTTGGATAATGCTGCTGACACCAATGCCAGGATGGTTTCTGTGATCAGTAGCAACCACTATTTTGCTCTTTCTAAGATCTCCCAATCCTTACTGTTAGGCTTCATTTTAATTCTGGTTATTTCAGTATCACAGGTTTACATTCTTTATGTTTTTCCCTAGAACCTTCACTTTTTATATAATATATAGCTAGGCATTTTATGAATGGAAATAAGAATAAACATTGCTGTAAATACTATGCATAGACCAATGAATTTTGCATATTGATCATTAAAATAGAGAAACAGGGACAGGAACTTTTTCTACACATGGACATACAATTTTTCCAAAAGTATTTGTTGATGCCTGTCTTTTCTAGAATGGATAATTTTGAAAGCTTTGTCAAAATTAAGTGTCACTGTAATTGTGTGGGTTTATTTTCGTCATGTAATTAATTCCATCGGTTTAACCATCTGTTTTTGTTTTGTTTTTGACTACACCATGCTGTTTTACTTAATACATCTTTGTAGTATACTTTTGAGCAGGTGTTGAGCTGCCATGTTTTTCTGCTCATATCTAAGAGGAAGTTTATAAAACACAGACAAGCCCTGTATCATTTGGTATTGTATACTTTCCTTCAACCACACATAAAAAAAATGTTCCTAATGTAGCTATCTGTTCAATATATTTAAACATTCTTTTGTTTATTTTCTAAACAATAATAAACTAAGATTTGCACTGAGTATTGTAGAAATAAATTAAGTATGTGGAAGGACATGTACTTATTATCAATATCCAATCATTATTTTTCTGTTTTTCAAGACAGAATTTCTCTGTGTAGTCCTGGAATTCACTCTGTAGACCACACAGGCTTCAACTTCAGAGTTCAACCTGCCTCTGTCTCTGGAATGAGGTGACTAAAGTCTAGCACTATATCTAATTCTTAATTTTACAAAAAGGATTTAAATACCGTTCATGCTATAACATTTCTCCTGGAACCAGGCTATCAAGGATAGCAAAGGATAATTTATTTTTCTGTATACATTTAGTGCTCTATCAAATAGCACCATATTTTCTATATCAACCATAAAACATTAACTTTGCACCACACATAAATAACTAAAATATACTAGATCTAGGTAATTATTTTCAAAATGTGAAGCCTCTTCCTTCTGGTTTTGATAAGTTTCTTATGCTTTCTATTTTTATCTACACTATCTGCCTTGTGTGTTAAAAACTCATTCACTTCACCTGTCTTTGACTTTTACTTTTTGACTTTATCCAATTGGACTTTGAATGTGTGGGCGTGATACTATTGAATTTACTTTAATTACTGTAAACTCTGAATGTTTTTGTTTCCCCCAAATCAATGATTTAAAATCTTAACCCTAATATCACATTCTATGATAGTTTATCTCTTGCAAATTAATTCTTGTTAGAGGAGGTCATACCAGTGAAGACCATTTGTTGGCACAGTATCACAGATGGCTCAGTGATTAAAAACACATGCTGATATTGCAGAGGACCTGGGAATGGTTATCAGGATGCAGTGGTGGCTCACAACAATTTGTTTTTTAAATTCCAATCTCCTCTTATTCTTGTGTCTCCCTCTCTCAGAAAGAATAACAGCAAATGGAAATTGCATACTGAATTGTAGAATTAATCAATGAGATAATTACCCAAGCCAGCTATCTCTAGAATATATATTTTAATAGGTGGAATAATATAAACAAACTCACAATACCAGATCCTGGATCTCATGCTTTTCCAAAGGAGAGCACCAGGCCAAGAGCGCAAGCACACTTGGCCCATCCCTTTTATTCATCAGGGGCTCATGATGGTCCAGCCAAAATAATTAGCTAATGGCGGGCATGGACATTAGCTTCATTAGATTGATTGGCTAAAACCTTTCCCCATCATCTCCCCCTTTTGTCTAAATAAGATCAATCTAACTCTACTATAGCTATATACAATGGGTAAAGACTTCGAACATGATGTTACAAACAATTAAAATATCAATCCATTATTCCTCCCCCATCTCTTAATTATATGCAAGGCATAATCAACCCCTAAATGAAGTCCCAAAGTCTGAGTGCAAAGTTTTCTGGGAAAGGGGATGTCATTCTCTAAAGTTACTTCCTGCTGACATGGGAATGATGTTTTGTCTAGGGAATCCATATAAGCTATCCAAGTTGAAATCATCCTGGCAAATGGTTTCCGAATAGGTCCTGTGGTAGTGTCATCAGCATCCTGACGTCATAGAGCCAGATGAAGGTGTTGTCATTGGGTCACATCTTCTTTCCTGGAAATACAACATGGTTTAAGAAAACTCAAAGTTACCAAAATGAGACCACCATCGGGTGCTGTCATCCTTTTCCTGGAAACTTCAAAAATTGCTGTAGAAAAATTCATTATGTATTGTAGAAAGCTGAAAACATTAATTACACAAATCAATGAAAGTTATGATAGATAAAAAGAAAAGATTTTTTTAATATTCTGTTTATTTCCTGTACCATATCAACTGACTCTTGACATATGACAAAAACGCCAGAAACTCTGGGTTATTCTCTTAACAACAGGCTTAGAATTAGAGAGGGACTGAGTCAGAGTCTCACTCCAAATCCAGCTCTACATATTTATTATATATATATTAAAGTATATGAGGCCTTAACCAGTATCCACATCAATACATTTATGTACATATGTACATATATACGTGTGTGTGAAGATTTGTACTCATGGAACCTATTGGGTTCTCTTACTTATCCTTGTTGGGCTGTAGACCATGTTTATCCATCAGTATTCACATATATCCAAATTCCTTTTGGAACTTCTGAAGATGAGTATTTTCTTGAGGAGAAAAAAAACAGAACCTGCCCCCCTCCTACCTGTCTTTCTTACCACCTGTAAGATTATCGTCATTGTGGATGAGTAATCATGTTGCCCTTCATAGTGGTTCTTTCTCCTAACCCGGCCTTTATCAATTTTGATGGTATCCATAATTTTTCTTCTCCTTTGGAAACAAGAGCAAAACCCCTGCCCCAATGCAGCACCTCTCCTGGTTTCCATTGTGAGGTCAGCACATCCTTGAAATAAACAGGTTGATTTAGCTCAAGAGATTTTTCCATTATCCAATGTCTTTCTGCTGCTGTTATTCCTTTGTCATTAGCATTAAGAAAATTCAAGGTTAATAAAGCATTATGCAACCTATTTCTGGGCACATTTCCACTCCTTTCTGTTTATTTAACACATCCTTTATTGTTCAATTTGATCTTTCTATGACTGCTTGACATGTAGGATTGTATGGTATACCTGTGACATGTTTGATAATATAATAAGCAAAAAAAAACCTGTTTCATTTTTCTAGAGACATAAGCTGGACCATTATCTGTTTTCATTTGCTCAGGTATACCCATGATGGCCATAGCCTCCAATAAGTGTGTTATTACTGAATCAGCCTTTTCAGAGCCCACTGAAAGCCTGAATACATGTCAGTTGTGTGATGCACGTATTTCAGTTTCCAAAATTCTGCAAAATGAAACACATCCATCTGACAGATTTCACTCTTTGAGAACCCTTACTGTTAGTTCCTGCAGGTAATGCTGTCTGGTTATAAAAAGAGCAAGTAGGGCATCTAAATAAGACCTTGTATGGTGATAAAGATTTGAATAGTCCTAGAAAGTTAACTTCTGAGGCAGAAAAGGAACTAACAATGATTGTGGAAAAATTACAGAAGGCGACTTTTGATAGAGTAAACCCAGAGCTGAGTTGTATTCTGGTCATATTGCCTCCCAGAATTTCTCCTACAGGCATTTTAATGCAGAGAGATGATATTATCTTAGAATGGATCTTCTTACCACATAAGCCAAGTAAAAGATTAAAAACCTATGTAGAAAAGGTCTCTGAATTGATTATAAAGGACAAACTAAGACTTTGTCAACTAGCAGACATAGACCCAGCAGAAATTATACTACCTTTTAATGCTGAGGAAATAAAAATGCTATGGGAAGATAATGAACCATGGCAAAGAGCTTGTGCTAATTCTTTAAGAGAAATTAACAGCAACTATCCCAAAAGTGATAGGCTTAACTTTATAAAGAGAACATTGTGGATTCTTCCTTGGATTGTGTGTGATGCCCCAATAACTGGAGCTCACACATTCTATACTGATGCCAATAAGTCAGGTAAGTCTGGTTACAAATCAGATGAATTGAGAAAGGTGGAACAAAGTCCTTATAATTCTGTCCAGAAGGCAGAATTATATGCTATTCTAATGGTACTAAGGGATTTTACAGAACCTCTTAACATTGTTACTGACTCACAGTATGCAGAAAGAGTTAGAGTTATTTTGCATATTGAAATGGCTGAATTTATACCAGATGATACAGAATTGGCTTCATTGTTTATCCAGGTTCAATACGTTATTAGAAATAGGCTTTGTCCTATGTAGATAACACACATCTGATCCTATACGGGTCTGCTAGGTCCTCTAGCACAAAGTAATGCAGAAATTGATCAATTATTGATTGGAAATGTGCTACAGGCCTCGGAGTTTTATAAAAAAATCATGACATCAACAGCAAAGGTCTAAAGAAAGAGTTTTCCATTACATGGCAACAAGCTAAACCAATTCTGTAACCTAAACAATTAACAGAATCTCCCCTCTGAACCTTCTCAGGAGCAAGTTGTAGACCACATTTAGGTAAAATTATCTTCACCTCCTCAAACATTCTTTCTAAGCTATCTATGCTTGAATCAGATAACAATATGTCGTCCATATAATGATAAATTATAGACTTAGGGAATTGCTTACATATTATTTCCAGTGGCTGACTTACAAAATATTGACACAGGGAAGGGGAATTTAGCATTCCTTGTGGCAAGGAATTGGTTTCTCTTGGTAGGCTGAGGGTTATTATAAGTAGGCAAAATTTTTCTCCTGCAGAGGTATAGTAAAAAGCAATCCTTCAAGTCAATAACTATTAAAGGCCATCCTTTTGGTAATAAAGAGGGCAGAGGAATTCTGGATTGTAGAGAGCCCATAGGTTGAATAACCTTGTTGATAGCTCTGAGATCTGTCACCATTCTCCATTTACCAGATTTCTTCTTGACAACAAATACAGGAGAGTTCCAAGGGCTGGTAGATTCTTCTATGTGGCGAGCATTTAATTGTTCCTGTACCAGTTGTTCTAAACCCTGTAACTTTTCCTCAGCCAGAAGCCATTGTTTGACCCATATTGGCTTCTCAGTCAACCATGTTAAAGGCAGGGCTGTTGGAATATTTGAAAAGTTCTCAATTGCCTTGTGTTTTTGAACAGCCCTGATGGCCGGAGTTCGCCATCTGTAAAGTCTTGTAACATTTTCCTTAGGAATATAAGCTCTATGGGCAGCAGGAATGTTAATCTGGTTATTCCATTGTTGCAATAGGTCACGGTCCCATAAATTCACTGCATTATCAGCTACATATGGCCTTAGTTTTTCTATTTGCCCTCCTGGTCCTATTCATTTTACTCATCTTGTGCTTTGTCTTATCCGAGACAAAGTTCCAATTCCCATAAACTGAACATTTACTTCCTGAAGAGGCCAACTTGGATGCCAAGATCTTGGGGTAATTATATTTACATCTGCACCTGTGTCCAGTAGACCTTGAATATAAATGCCATTTATGCAAACCCTCAGCTGTGGTCTCTGTTCATTTATAGAAGTCTGCCAGAATACACGTTTTCTCTTCTCCATAAAGATTTTTGTTCATTAGCCATATTCATCTCATTATTATTATTATTATTATTATTATTATTATTATTATTATTATTATTATTGACAGTAGGTGTGGGGCCTTCTAATTTTGCTGACGAGACACATTTTCCATAGTAATTGGGAGTGGCTGAGCCATATGAGCCATATGTATAGGATCCTGCTCTATATGCATCGGGGCCTGCGGGAGGCCCCCCATAAGAGATGGGGGAGGGATAATGGATTGATATTTTTATTGTTTGTAACTTCATGTTTGATGTCTGTACCCAATGTATATAGCTATACTAGAGTTAGATTGATCTTATTTAGAAAAAAGGGGGAGATGATGGGGAAAGGTTTTAGCCGATCAGTCTAATGAAGTTAATGGCCACACCTGCTATTAGCTAATCATTTGGGCTGGACCAATAGGAGCCCCTGATGAATAAAAGGGATGGGCCACATGTGCTTGCTCTCTTGGCCTGGTGCTCTCCTTTGGAAAGCATGGGATCCTGGATCTGGTATCGTGAGTTTGTTTATATTCTTAAGTCTGTTAGTACAGTTATTGTGACATTATTCCACTGGCATAATTTTGTGAAGGGCATTATTGTTGTAGAAGTCTCATTGTTTGTTCCAGGTTTAAGCTATTGGCCAAACAGTATTGCAAATAATGTGGCTTCTGTGTGATTATTTCAGGGATGAGCAGGAGGAACAAACAAGAAACCTCCTACAACACATTATATTTACTCATTTTCTGAAACAAATATACAGCAGCAAACCTATAGAAATGTGACATGTAAATTCAACATATTCTGAGATACTATTTTAGCTGTTTGGATGTACAGTACAATGATTAAGGCAATTACTGGGACGTACGTTTAAAATACATCAGTGAGAAATTCTGGATTTTTGAAGGAATTCAAGATGGGGTTAATTTACATTTTATGCAATTGATATAATTGGGATAAACTCCAGGATTCCTATAAGGACAAAAGGACAAGGCTTACCCATTGGAATAATTCATCCATGTTGCTTACCCATTGGAAAATTTCAACATGTAACTTGATGGGTACAGTTTTCTTGCTGACTTTGCTCTTACTGGCACTAAGGAAATGGGTGATTTTGCTGCTGGTGCGCCTTGCTGAGTTTCATGATGAGGACCATACGAATGAGGTCAATTGGCTCCTTACTGTGGTGGTCTTTCTTGTGAATTTTCATCTTCACATTCATCTTGAGCAGCAGCAGAGGGTCTTAGGTGAAGTTTTGTTCCCAATGTTCAAATAGAAAGTTCTCTGCCTTTTCTCCTTAATTGTACTCATGAATGCAGGAGGTCCTTCTGTATTTGTGTTACTTCCATTGGTTAATAAAGAAACTGCTTTGGGCCTGGTGATTGATAGGGAAGAACTTATGTAGGTGGAGAGACAGAACTGAATTCTGGGAGGAAGAAAGCAGAGACAGATAGCCACCATGAAGCCTCCAGATCACACATGCTGAATCTTTCCTGGTAAGCTACGACCTCATGATGTTACACAGATTGGTAGACATGGCTTGAATTGGGATGTGAGAGATAACCAATAAGGGGCTAGAGATAATGGGCCAGGCATTAATATAATTAATGCAATTTCTGTGTGTTATTTTGGGTGTTAAAATAGCTGGGCAGTCGGAGAGAAAAGCAGGCCCACTCACTCCTACTACAGAGTGGCGACCAACGTGGGGTGCTTCTTGTTGTTGTTGTTGTTGTTGTTATAAACTGACTGGCCTAGTATCTCAGGCTTCTTATTAACTCTTGCAACTTATATATTAGTCCATTATTCTTATCTATATTAGACACATGGCTCAGTACCTTTATCAGCGAGGCAATCACATCATGCTTCTTCTGTGGCAGGCTCACAACTGCCAACCAGGAGTTTCTTCTTCCCAGAATTCTCCTGTTCTCATTGACCCGCCTCTAATTCCTGACTGGTTGTCTCCCCTATACTTCCTGCCTCGATACTGGCCAATCAGCATTTATTTAAAATATAATTGACAGACTATAAGCCATTGTCCCACACCACTTCCCCCTCTTTTTTTAAACCATTCCAGTACTTATAATCCTATGCCCTTCTGTACTTTCCTGAAATCTTTTTTTTTCATCTTTTTTAAATCTTTTGTTTATTGTATGTTTCTCTTTGGTTTTACTTTTATGACTGGGACTTGTTTGGATTGCTTTTTATGTTTATCCCTCTTCCCCTTTTCAAGTCTTGTGAAGAGGTAAGACAATAAAGATAGCTATAATTTCACTTTTATAAGTGTTGTTTTCTTTTTTTAAAATACATGGCAACAAGTCATTGTGTGTGCCACAAACCATCATTTGATTGCTCTAGATTTTGCTGTCTATTGTCCTGGCCTCTGCCACACAATCACAGTAACTGTAGTTCTTCTGAGCGAGGGACATTGGGATTAATTTACAATACACACTTCAGGTTCTCAGACAAGCCCTTATTCTACTTTTTCACACAGTATATATAGCCCTCAGAAGGGGAGGCCGAGCCAGGAAAAGCAGAAAGCTCTCACTGCAACTTACATGGCTTAGGAGTAAACATCCTTTGAAAACACCAGATTGTTCCTGTTTTCAACCAACCACAAGAGTGCAAAACAGATCAAGTGAGGGTGCGAAGGCCTGTCTTCAAGAGACCCAAAAATTCCCCCTTTTTATTTTAAAACCATGAGAGCCCCTGACTTAGGACTCCCCCAGAGAGAGACTCTTACCCATCTAGGAGCGGCCTTAATCCCTGTCTTAGGTGAGCTCTCTACTCTATGATAGTTGCCTGTCATAGGGATCCCTCATGACTTCTGCAGCATCTGCAGCCAGACTTGGGGTGCTTCCTAATTACTGGAAGACAGCCCGGGCAACACTTGTTGAGTGACAGTGTGCTGTATGTGGTATTGCTGCATAATGCAAAACAGATAACCCCAATAGCAATATCAGCACAAGTGAGAACATTCCAGACAATCCCTGGACCCAGTCCCCAAGCTGGGCCATGGCATTCCACTAACTGGATACAGACACAGCGGTGACCCATGTGCTATTAATACAAATATGATAAGCTGTCTGCAGGGTAAAATTCAAAAAGGAGGAATTCCAAGGGCCATCCAAACATACATTCAACTGCTCAACCACATCAGAAGCATCAACAACATCCGCAGGTGAAATGCAAGCTGGACTACAAGAATAAGAAAGAAACACCCACCACAGGAGCCAAAGGGAATCCACCCACTCCTGCAAAGGCACAGTCCATCAATCCAAATTCAAAAGTCCAAGTCCAATATGAGAGTTCAGAGCACTCCATGTTTGAAAGGACTCACTAACCCTTCCAGACAGCTGATCCACAGTCTCTGCAGTCACAACTGTCTGCGAAATGGAAACTCCAACAACTGTACCAGAGTGGCAGTGACAGCAATAGCAGCATCAATTGCAGCTGTTATCCCAAAGTGTCTCTGCTGTTGATAAAAGATGATCTCCTGATGTTCTTCAATTTCAGCTGTTATCCCAAAGTATCTCTGCTGTTGATAAAGGATGATCTCCTAATGAAGGGGAGTGGTCTTGGCCATTTCGGCTTATAGCCACGCCCCGCCATTAGCTAATTATTCTTCCCCCTAATTAGTTGTTAATTAATTAATGGGGCTGGACCACCAGGTCCCAAGAGGTATAAAATGATAGGCCCACGTGGAAAGCGCTCTCTCTGCGCGGATCACCGGCCTGCCTGCTTCTTCGGAGGAGCTCTTTCTGGTATAGTAATCTGTGTGTGTATCTGGCCCCTATTAAACTTGTGTGTATTAAATAAAACTTCCACACTTGGCGCCCGCAACTTGGGGCCTTTTAAATCCCCCCAGCCGGGTGGGGCTATATTTCTCCCCAGGGTGGGGCTCTGTTTAATTTCCTGCTTCACCCCCGAGCCTGCCTTCGCTCCGCTGCTGTAACCGGTGCCTCTGCGGAACCTGAGGCAGGGTTCAGTGGGTTTGTGTCTCTGCGCCTGCGCACGTGGTCTCCTGCCGAACCGAGTGGCTGCGTTTCACCGGTTTCTGCAGCCTGCCCTGCCCGGATCTGGTTTTGCTCAGCCGCGCTCTCGCCGCAGCCCGTCCGCATGCACCTATCACACTGCCTGCACTGGTTTCATTCCCTGTTTGTCGCTCGGATCCCTGCACTTCTGTCCCCGAGCCTCCTGGTCGCCACCGCTCCTCGGGCTGCCTGAGCACTACAACAGCGGCACACCTGGTCCACTTGGGCTCCCTGCGCAGCCGACCTCGGGCTGCCTGAGTGCTAAACCAGCAGCGCACCTGGCCCGGTTGGGCTACCTGTGCAGCCACTCCTCGGGCTGCCACAAGCTCTGCAGCCACACTCTGGTCTGTGGCGTGCTCACGCCCACCCCGTGTGGGAGTCTGTATTGGAGACAGGCACTTTGAGTACACTGTGAGTGAGGCTCCACCCTCAATCCAGGCCCTTGCCAAGACATTGCACCCACTTTGTCATCTTTGGAGTTTTTTTCAGGGGTCTTTTTTCCAGAGTCTGAGTCTAGGAACTCTCCCACCACCACGGACTGCGGGACTGTGACTGCTCATTGCTCAAGGTCATAGCAGACAAGGGGTTAGCCTCCCGAAACTTTGTACATCTGAGCTGTGGTAAGATGTCTTTCACAAAGCCTTATTTCCAAAACCATTCGTTTTTCAATCAAAATGATTTTAGGCCTTATGCCCTCTGTGATTATCTTTCTGACATATTTGGCTGTTCCCCATCTGGCCTTCTTTGGGCATTTATTGGTTTGCTCATTGTTTGTGCCTTGTTTTTCAAGTTGTATGACATTATCAGACTACTTGATGCAGAAATTCAGGCCCTGAAACAACGTAACTCTGACCTAACTGGTGAACTCCTGGCCAC
>JAQHUG010000843.1:134797-146152 GCA_028555095.1 Dicrostonyx torquatus | reverse complement strand
ATTAGGTTGCTCAGATCTTGTTGCATAATTGCTGGTTTCTGGTATTGTCATGTTGCTTTTCAGGTTGTTAGAGGAACTCTTGGATTGGCACCTGTCCATCTCTTCCTCTCCAGGTGGATCAACTAGCAGTTGATAGTGGTCATTTTCTTGGCCTGAGTGGATCACTCCAGTCAGGCAGATCTGTAACAGGGGGGCTCACCAAGGACCAGCTGCCATCAAAAGGCTGTCAAATTCTTATAATTATTTTTTTATGAGAAAAGCTTGCTTATTGGTGTGGGGCATTCCTCAAGTTCAGCACAGTACCCATAGAACTATGAGCTTCCTTGACGATGGTGGGGCTGTTGTGACTTTGCCTCATAACAGGCAAGGAATAAAACCTAGAATTCTATCCAACCCAACTATTTATAGTAAAACGCTCCTCTGTCACTATCTGATGATGCTAGGCACAGAAAAATTCAAGTTGAAATTCTAATTAATGTTTCCAGATAATTGCATTTAAGCATTTCAAAATTAAAGAAAAAAACTTAGAGACATGAATCTTAGAAACAAAGCCACATTTGACTTTTTATTTAAATAAAAGTTAAGAATGTGAATTGTGCTCAATACTCAGTATTACATCCATAATAAGTGCCTATAGCTTCAAATAGAGAATTTGTAACAGAAAAGGGCCACAGACTACATTGAAATAAAAAAATAGAAAATAAAAAGTGCATGACTTCACCTGAATTCTTCTTATTTACTAATTCTGTGCCCAGCAATGTCAACTGTAGAGATTTCTGACTTCTCAACACTCAACAAAGCGATATTTTTGCAAAATTTTTTGTATCTTCAAATGATACCTCAGTTCTATTACTGATTGAACAAAATTTATTCTAAAGGGAGAAAGAGATCAAAAGATTTTGACTTTATTTTGAATGATCAAAGAGAACAGTGGGCAATGAAGCCAAATAGTAGAGCCAAGGTTTTTAGGTTATTGGATAAAATTGAAAGTTAGAAGGAACCTTGAAATTATATGCTAAATAAGAAAGCAAGAATTCACTATTTTTTAATGAATTACTGGATTCTGTGCTGTACTCTCTGCTGCCAAAGATAATAGCAACAATCCTAAGACAGAGGAAAAAATCAAGATTTAATTATTCTTCTGAAAGACTCATTTAGAATAATTATATTCTATTCATTCCAATTTCCAAACTTCTCATGAGAAGGAACTGTGTTTATGACTGATCCAGCCAAAATTCTAGGATTCAATAGTTCACCATTCTCATGCACTTTAACTTCACAGTTGCTGTGATAAACATGAAAGAAACAGCTGACAGAAAGAAACAGTTTATTGGCTCATGGTGTCAGATGCTTCAGTCCGTCATAGTGGGGAAAGCATGAAGGAACACAGCCATTGGTAATATGGTGGCCATGAAGCACAAAGGGACAGCTCACCTCAGCATTGAAAGAGGAAGAAGAATGTACAGGAAGTGGCCAGGGCATGACAAAACTCCAGATGCATTTAGTAAAATGCTTTTTTCCATTTAGGCCTCACTTTCTAATCTCGACCACCTTGCCAAAATGTCATTCTATGATGAAGCTATTACTTATACTGCAATGCCAAATAGTTAATCACTTTTCAAAAGCTCATCAGTTGCCAATTAAACCCTCAAAACTTGAGCTTTTCTGAGACATATCATATTTGAACCCAAGCAGGATGAAACCATTGACCATAGTGAAATGTAATAAACTGAGTCACATTTCCCTAATATGGGCAAGAGCATAGACGTGTTCTCAAGCATGTACTAACAACATCCTTTTTTTGACCCATGGTCACTGATCAAAAAGAGGGAACAGGTGCTATATATGAAAGAATAATGAAAATGTTAGCTGTTATATTTGTCAACAACTATATAACCTGCTAAGAAAACTGATTCATATAATTGAATAAGGAGATGAAAATAAAGATTAAAATACAAGAAAAAACTCTAGGATGTTTGTCTTCTCCTTTGTTAATACATGGATTTTGTGACTAATGAGATATGAAACTGATGTTTGTATTAGTTCTGCATGGTTTATTACTTCAAAAAATGGCACCCTTCCTCTTAAGGTAAAGGAAAGTCACAATGTGTGTGATAAATTCAACTGAAATGCCAGCCATAAGCTTTTGCATGTCTCATTCCATTTGACTGGATAATTGAGCTTCTTCTATTTATGTTTAATTTTGTATTAACAGCATATGCTATAAAATGAATGATTGTCTAGATTGTAATAAGCGTAATACACAACACTGTTTTGCCTCAGTTGATACCTAGCTTACACATTTATGTACTTTCTTGATGTTTATGGAAATTAAGATGTCTGTGAATATTTCTAAACCTAAAACTGAGTATATATGATCTATTTGGAGCTTCCAATTAAGAAATACTGTAGTATTCGTAGATCATTTCAATGTCAATATCACAATGTACTAGAACAACTGCTTTTTCATTATGCCATGAAGAAGTCAGAGCCTTCAAGCTAAATTTATGATATAATAAGTATTATAAGAATTATGATGGACCAGTGGTAATGGTCCACTAACAACATCAAATGTTAATGAATTATCATAGAAGACATAGAAGAGACTCCTGGAGGCAAAGGGTCATTGAAATGTTCTAGTACCAAAAATATCATGGGTAAATCTGGTGAGTACAAGATATTAACAGTGATTAAGAAAGATGAGATATCGTAGATCTTAGAGAACATCCTGGGACCAATTTCAGAGAATTCACAAAGAAGGTGTGTTCTATGTATAACTCATGGCAGAAATCCTTGCACTGTGGCATCTGCACCAGTAACCTAAATGTCCCCTGGGAACTTGTTAGAATGACAGTTTTTTCTATTTATCCCAGGCATGTACAATAAGAAAAAGAACAGAATCTAGCAATCTGTGTTTTAACAAGCCTCTGGATGATCCAGCTACGCACTAAAGGTTCAGAATTATTAAAAAGGCAATGCAAGAATCAGAGTTCATAAACAAATGAAATGTAGTCCTGTTACTGTTTCATGAAATATTACCATTTCTAAAATAATTTTCAAGCCTTCGTTTGAGTGTTATGTAACATATTCATTGATACGTTTTCATAACTCAAAAACTACTAATTGAACTAATTAATTCTAAGGTAACAGTATATGTGCTCAAGAGACATCATTTAGTGGAGGGAATTTGTGTTCTGAAATACTGGAAAAGCAACAGAAACTCACTGGGAACCAAGAAGCCACTCTTGCCAGGAAAAGAGACAAGTTAAATGTCCATCTTCACCTCTCTCTCCATTTTTCCAAGTCCAATCCCCATCTCTTCTGGAGAATTCCTGTAACAGTCTCGCTATACCTCATCTTTAGCAGTTTCCACAGTTCTAATGTTCCTCTCCAAATCATGCCTTTGTCCCACTCTCAGCTCCAGCAACTCTACTAGGAACCCACAGGCCACTCTACAGGGAAAGAGAAATGCCAATACCACATTTTCACTTTTTCAGTTCCTTCAAATCACTCTTTCTCATGTCTAGCTATCATCAGCCCTCCATTTTACTATCACAACCATCTCCATTAGGCTACACAGAACCTACCTCCTAATATCCCTACCATTACTCATTGCTTTAACCCATACCCTAACTCCAGCATGCACTCCCAGAAAACCCATTAGCCACTCTATTCAGTGAAGCAGGTAAGATAACTGCAGACCTTCTGCTTCTCCATATATAATTAATAGTCTCATCCCTAGTTTTGCAACAGGATATCTCCTGTAGCCTCCTCCCATCCCAATCTCCAGTGAATTCTAAAGATCTTTCCCTACTAACTATCTGTTACCACAATCATTGCTTTGTTCTATTCCCATATTTTAGCAGGCACTTCCTGTGAACACAATTACTTCTTCAAGAGAAGCAAGTAGGCTAAAAGCAGATCTTCAACTAGTCTCATCCTCAGTTCTTAAATAACCTTCAGTGCTTTTTATCCTATGTCTGTACTCCATTTCCAAATGATTAACTAAGCACATACTGGTGGAACACCATGCTTTCCACATTTTGTGAAACCTCATCACTGCCACCATCCCATCCCCATTCCTAAGTCTCAGGTGTCAATACCCAGAAACATATTTTATTTATTTATTTATTTATTTATTTATTTATTTGGTTTTTCGAGACAGGGTCTCTCTGTGGCTTTGGAGCCTGTGCTGGAACTAGCTCTTGTAGCCCAGGCTAGACTCGAACTCACAGAGATCGACCTGCCTCTGCCTCCCGAGTGCTGGGATTAAAGGCATGTGCCACCACCATCCGGCTCAGAAACATATTTTACCTATAATGTCCAATGCCCAAACCTATCAAGAATCAAGAATATTTTCCAGTGGTCAATACTAAATCTAAGAATCTATGGAAGTTTGAATGTAATTGACCCTTATAATCTCATAGGGAGTGGAACTCATAGGGAGTTGTGGCTTTGTTGGACTGGATATTGCCTTGTTAGGGAAGTGTGTCACTGTGGGGGTAGGTTTTGAGGTTTATTATGGTCAGGATACCATCCAGCGTGTCAATTGCCTTCTGTATGCTTACCTATGAAGATGTAAAGATTCTAAGCTCCAGAACCATATCTGCCTGCATGCTGCATTGCTCCCTACCATGATGATACTGGACTGAACCACGGAAGCTGTAAACAGGCTCCTTAAATAAATGTCTTCATTTATAAGAGTTGCCATAGTCATGATGTCTCTTCACACCAACAAAAACCCTAACTGAAATAGAATCAAAGAGAAAACAGCCAATAAGAAACAAATCACCCACCCAACAAAAACAAAACCAGATGTTAGCATATAGAATTATAATTTCCCCAATCTTTGATACCTAGAAGCCAGTATNATCCAAAGTTCAACGTTGTTCTTGGCTACAACCTTAGTTTAAAGCTAGCCTAGGATACAAGAGACACCCTCTTTCTCCAGTCTCAAAACACCAACAAGAAGAAACAAACATACTCATCTTAAATTACATTTCATAGTGGAAACTTTCTCTAGAATTGACATTAGCATAGCTCTGTAGCTCTACATATGAATTAAAATTGCCTGTAAGTTTTTACACCCAGTGCAGTTTGTACCTTTGATGCCTCAAAGGAATATGTGCATACATAGATAACTTCACACACTAGTTTATTAAGTAAAATATGTCACACGCGCTCCACTGTATCTGAGAGAGGAGAGAAAGTTAGCTTTACCACACGGGCCATACTAAAGTTTTCATTTACTAGACTTTCTTATTGCCTGTGAAGGGAACATGTGCATGGTATGGCATGTGTGTAGAAGTCAGAAGACAATTTAGGACACAGTTCTTTCCTTATACCATGTGAGTTCCCGGGAAACAAGCTCAGTTCATTAGATTTGGGAGGCAAGCCCCTTAATCTGATGAGTCATGTTCAAGGTACACTTTTGACCCTAGAAAATATATAGCTGTTCTACTCTGTCTACATTTATATACTTTTATTTGTAACCAATTATTAGGTTCTTTTTTGTGAAACCTACCCAGTTGTTTTGATTCGTGACTTGTGTCAGAATGACATACAGAATCTCAGTGACAGACAAAAAAATGTGGATTTTGGTTTATATATTTATTTGTTTAATTCAAGCTGCATATAGTACATAAACAATAAAATATGATATGATTTCACAAATTAAAAACACTGTTAATAGTAACATTGGTGACAAAACAATATATAGTTATCAGAAACACATAAAAGTGTCAATGTTACCAGGAAGCCAAAGAGTTTTTGAGTATGGATGAGGAAAAATTAATTCAAGACATGAATTAAAAGGAAAGAACTTTGGATGGATTCTTCTTGCCCAATATTGGAAGGCAATGTTATTCTGTCATTGAAATTTAGATGAGAACTTATAGAATGAATCCCTGTCTCAGAATTATTCAGGAACATAGTATACTATATGGTAAAGATGTTTTAGCAACACCATAACAGAAATATTCTCAAAATGGTAGGTTGGTTTTCTGGAATCTTGTTCCAAAGCACAGTAAGATCTTTATAAATATAGCCTTGATACTGGCATCAATGCTGGAAGGGAAGGATAAGTGCATATCTTAACAATTATACTGTTACTACCATGTGATTTGAATAAGAAAAGTCATCCAAAAGGCTCCTTTATTGAACATAATAAACAAGATGCAGCAGTGTTTATAGGTGATTTGTGCAGGGAGAGAATGGAACACATGGACCCTGTTCCCATCAATGAATTAATTAACTAATGGGTTCATAATTCCATGGGCAGTGATAGAACTTTAAAAGTTCAATCCTAGTTGAAGGGAGTTGATCTTTGACCATGAGCATCAAGAAAATGTATTTTTTCTTGGTTCTTTCTTCTCTCTGTTATGCTTGCTGGCATCCATGTGCTCCACCTGTCACTATTTATCATAGAAACCATGTTGGGTGAGCCATGCCACCCTGAAGGTATCTATTCCCCTTTTACCCCAAAAGTTCTACAGGGTTAAAGAATGGTACATAATGTTGCTTTGAAGTCATAATTTTCTCTACTAAATGAAGAAGTTGAAGGATTAACTTTCACAAGATCTAAGTTTGCCTGCAGATTTCCATATCTAAGCAATTTAAATATTAATAATCACTCTAAATTGGTAAGTCAATTATTATGGGAAAGTGAGTCCTGGGGATATTAGTCCTGTTACTGGGATAACATATGTGTTTGTTGCATAGACCACATATAAATGACTACAAAGTTGATTAAGCTTCAGGTCACTGTATCTGGACAACAGGCTATGATGTTAATAATAGCACCACCATCTTACATCTAGAAATTATGATCAAGATGATCCAACTGATCACTTGCCTGAACTACTATTATGTTTGAATCAGCATTAAAAAGAAAGCATAAGCCAACACCAATTTTCACATCTCATTCAGAAGAGACTAAATACTTAATATGAATGCAATTTTATAATTGACTCTATAAGCATTGATTTTAACTTTAGACCTTTTTATTATTGAATTACCAAAGTTATGCACATAAAAGGTAACCTAAAGAAAAGAATTCAAGGACAAGTTTCTAGGGAAACATCAATATGAATATCAAGAAATAAATTTCTGACCAAATAGGCACTTTTGTATTAAGACTAACTTTTGCATAGCAGATACACATATACTATTTGAAACTTAACATGCTTATCATATATTAAAGTGCATGTCTAAATTCTCATGTAAATTTATTCCTACCAAGATGCTATAGAATGAAAATTTTTAAAAGTCATGGTTCAGTCCTAATTCCCAATGTCATTGTATTTGAAAGGTTCTGTATATAGACAAAGCTAAAGAAAGCCTTATAACTGTGGCCCTAATATAAGACTGATGATCTTATAAGAGGTAAATGAAAACTCAGGTCTACCTCTTTTCCATGCCCTTCCTTTCTCTTTCCTTCCCTTTCTGTCTTTTCTTTTCCTTCAACTCCCCTTCTTGCTCCTCCCTTCCTTCTTCTATTCAATTATTCTACCCGGCTTCTGTATCCTCTCTTCTTCATTATTCTTCCTTTTCATCTTTGTCTTTTGAATTCTCTTCCCTTCTCCTCCTCTCCCCTGTCCTTCACTTCTCTTACTTCTATGACTTTCCCTTCCTCCTCTTTTATTTTACCTTCAGTTTTTTGACTCTCCCCTAGCTCTCTCCCTCTAATTTTCTCTTTTCTTACACAGAGAACAAAAGCCACATGAAAACACAGTTTTTGAAAGTAGTCAAACAATAAACCAGTAAGAAGTCTGTCTAAAGTGATCCCTTTTAGCACTTTGATGCTGAATGTCCAGCATCTAAAGCCATGGGAAATAAAGGTGTGTTGTCTGAGGCATGCATTCTGTGGTATATGTTGAAGGCTGAAAAGACAGACACAGAAGATATAGGTTCTCTTCCATGCCTTAAATAATAGGCAATTCCAAAAAGTTAAGCAAAATTTTTTTCATTACCATAAAATCCCCAAATATCATTGATGCCATTGTTTTGTTTCAATCACATTTCTTAGCTACTGAGTATAGCTATAACAGTGACCCACAATGTGATTCCAGAATTCTAGCACAGAAAATGCCCCATCATAAGTATTGTAAGGCTTGTGATAGATGGGTGAAAAATATGAGAAACAAGCTGTTTCTTTAAGCTTCTGCAATTTGGAAATTACCTACTCTATTTCTCCATACAAGTCATTAGCAATGTAAGCCATAGGAACACTCTTCATATCAAGAAACTGGGTTGGGGCTGGGGTAATGTGAGATTTCCCTCTGTAGGCTATGAAATGTTTTATTACCATTGGTCATTAAAGAGGTGTTTCCCTAATGACTTAGTAGAGTAAAGACAGTGGAAAATCAGAACACAGATAAAGAGAGAAAGTAGGCAAAGTCATAGAGACACCATGTAGCTGCAAAAGAAGAAAGACACCAACCACCAGCCAGAAGATTACCAGTAGGCCACAGCCCCATGGTGATTTACAGATTATTAGAAATGAGTTAATTTAAGATGTAAGAGTTAGCTAGAAATGTGCACAAGCTGCTGGCCAAACACTATTGTAATTATATAGTTTCTGTGTGATTATTCAGGTCTGAGCAGTAGGGAAATAAAGGAACAGTCTTCATTTACAAAATATCACCCAACATAGGTCTAACATGCACGACTTGCCACTTACTTCAGGTCAGGGTCCTTGTATACCTGCTCACGGTTAAGAGAAAAGTAGGAAAGTATATGAGAATGCAACAGCAGCTTCCTGGACAACTTCCAGATCGAATCTGCTAGGTGTGCATAGTCAGAAGAGCATGGCAGATGCCTGCCACCAAAGAGAGATATTTCCAGGCCCTGTGCTGCATGACAGGTTTAGCTTTTGCTCAGATAAAAGTGTTTATGTGCTGCATGCTCCTTCTCAGAGTTGAGGTGGTGAATGCAGTTCCTACCTGGGAGTCCCAGAGCTGGAAGTAAATGTACCTGTGCCATATTGAAAGGCTGAAACAGGTAGATCCAGCATCCAGAGCTGCTGTGACCACACTGCTTACCATTTTAAAATGTTCTGTGTCAGAAAAGGATTTCAGATATGCAATAGGACAGATTCAGACATAAAACATTTCTAAACAAGACAGTGTGTTCAAAAAATATTCATAGGCTTGGAAGAGGGAAGAAAGAGAATATAGACAATTCAAAACATCAAAGTCTTTAAAGAGACAATAAAAGTAATATAAAAGAGTACAGACAGACATAGATTAAAGGAGTAAAAGTAATAAAAATGGCATGCAAAGATAGAAAATACACAGAGAGTTTACATTATTGTGCTTTCTTTAATTTTTTTTATTGGAAATGGGCTATGTACAGATATACATTTCCTTGTATGGGCTGCTAAGTTAGCTCAACATATATATTTTCAACGTATCTTGACTTCAAAATTTGAATCTAATGATATGTTGGTTTGAAAAAGAGGTTCTGCTTTTGTTTCCACAGAGGACAGAAAGCTGGGGGTTACTTACTGGTTAATATTGTTTGATCAATCAAGATCATTGAAGCAATGACCAAGATGGTCCAACATCCATGACAGCTTCAGGACTGCTGGTTGAGATGGACCTACCACANAACTAACTTTTATAACATAAATTAACCCGTATTTCTAATCTAAGTTCTATCACATGACTCACTTCATGTTAACTCAATTTTTATATGCCTGCTTCCTCTCCATCTGGCAGGCAACTTCTCAGACTCTCCCTCTTCTTTCCAATCTCCTCAGTTTGGCTTACTAACCTTATACTGTTCAACTATTGACCAGTCAGCTTCCTTATTAAACTAATTATGGCAACATGTATTCATACAGTATAGAGGAATATTCCACACAAACAAACTGAGGCAACCATTTTAATTTCTCACAAAATAAACTTCAAACCAAAACTATTCAGGAAGGATAGGGAAGGACACTACATGATCATGAAAAAAATCAAGCAAGAGGACATTTCAGTGTTTTGCATCTATGCCTCAAACATAGGGGCACAAAGATTAGTGAAAGAAATACTGCTATAGTTTGAATCTCAAATTGACCCTGACACACGGATAGTGGAAGACTTTAATACCTCACTCTTATGAATAAACAGGTCATTCAGAAAAAAAACTACTAAAAAGAGAAATTCTGGAATTAATTAGTTATAATCCAAATGATCTTTAACAGATATTTACTATATATTTCACCCAAACACAAAAGAATATAACTTTGTCTCTAAGAACACATGCAAGAGATCACCACAATCAAATAAGTTTCACCCAAAGAATCAGGGATGATTCATCATAATCACAATATAATTACATTGATAAATGTAATCTACTATTAACAAAGTGACAAAACTCACATGGTCATCTTCTCATTAGATACTGACAGGGCTTTTGACAATCAAAGCAGTTTTACTAAAAATCAGAAACAAGAAAAGATAGTCCAATTCCTCCATACCTATTCAATTCAGTACTTAGCTGGAAAAATAAAGTATCTAAAGGAAATCACAGGTTAAAAACTGGAAAAGAAAAAGTCAAAGTATATTTATTTGCAGATGACATGATAGTATAAATAAATACCCCCAAAAGTACACCAGAAAAATTCTACAGCTCATAAACACCTTTAGTAAAGTAATTTGATATAACATTAACTCAAAAAATCAGTAGGCATGCTATATACAAATGGCAAACTGTCTCAGAAATATCAAGGAAACAACAAATTCCATAATAGCCTCAAATAACGCCAACTATCTTGGTGTTCTCTAAGCATGTAAATAAAAGAGTTGTGCAATAAAAACTTAACTCATTGAAAAGAAATGAAGAAGGTATCAGAAGACAGAAATACTTGTCATGCTCAGAGATAGAAAGAAAAAATACAGTAAACAGGGCCATCCAACCAAAAGTTATCTGCATATTTAAAGCAATCTCCATGATAATTCCAAAACAATTCTTCATAGATATTAAAGGACAATCCTCAGTTTCACATGAACACACACACACAAACAAAAAAACCAAAACAAATAAACAAAAAGAAACAAGATAGTTAAAACAATCATGACTGAAAAATTCCTAGAGGTATCATCATCTTCTATTTCAAGCTACATTACAAAGCTGTAATAAGAAAAACAGTATCACATTGACACAAAAATAGACATATCAATAGAATCAAATTGAAAACCCAGACATAAATCCACATAGCTATGAATACCTTATTTATGATAAAGAGGACAGAAATAAATACTGGATAAATAAAAGCACCTTCAACAGTCAAAAGGTGCCAGTCAAACTGGATACATGTATGTAGAAGAATGTACAAAAACCCTATTCTTATCAGCCTGCACAAAA
>JAQHUG010000843.1:108115-123750 GCA_028555095.1 Dicrostonyx torquatus | reverse complement strand
TATAGGCCAGAGGGTGTGCTTGGTTGTTGTTTCCTAGGCACTGGAACCTTTTCTTTCTTTTTTCTTTCTTTCTTTCTTTCTTTCTTTCTTTCTTTCTTTCTTTCTTTCTTTCTTTCTTTCTCTCTCTCTCTCTCTCTTTCTTTCTTTCTTTCTTTCTTTCTTATTCCTTCCTTCCTTTCTCTCTCTTCCTTCTTCCCTCCCTCTCTCTCTTTCTTTCTTTCTTTTTTCTTCCTTCTTTCCTTCCTTCCTTCTTTCCTTCCTTCCTTTCACTTCTCCATGTTGCGATTATGAAAGAATACAAAATATATAACTGTTAAGAAGTGGATTCTGAGAGTTCAAGTTAGTTTCTCATGATTATAAGACAAGCTCTCTACCTACTGAGTTACATCGCCAGCCCAGATACACAATTTCCTCATGAAATTCATACTCACTAATATCTAGTCTATGCTTGTCCTGTGCCATTCACAAGAATAAGATAGAGCTAGTCCATCTGCTCTTACAAGAATTCTTCACTTGTTCCTGCTTATTTATCTCTCATACCATGTTTATAAGTTTATAATTGATTCATTTATTGTTCACAAGCTGCACACGTGGATATTGTTATAATACCAACTTGACGGTGGCTAAGAAGAACTCCATTTTGTACTAGGTACCCATTCAAAATTCCTAAAAGAGAGTTACTGGCAGCTCTGACTCCTTGCCCGCCTCACTAAAATCACAAAACTGCTGGAAGGTATTAATTGATTGCTCTGGCTTTTGTAAACCCACGTATCACTGTGTACCAAGGAGTGAGACAGTCCTTCATGGCTGTATTTACAGGGAGAGATAGCTCTTCACAGCTAAGGGGACTAAAACCAGTTTCTCACTCAGCTACACATTCCACACAAATGAAGTAATTGTGGTGCTGACCTCTAAACATATTACTTCTAGCCTCTTCTGCTTGACATGCCTTCGGTTTGGCTGTCACCTGACTAGCAATTAATGATAAATTCATTTAATTATAATTTGAATAAAGTCTATAGTCTTTTTCTGCTGGCTTGGAATCCATAGCAACTTAATGAGAAAATGAGGGCAACGGAAGTTAAATAATGCCTTAAGGCACATATCTGAAACTGTAACTCTGGCTCTGATCTGATGTTACTTGATCCACCCCCCAACCAAGACTTCTTTTGGCCATGTTAGAATTTTTCTGAAGCATGCACACATATTGAATTTTCATCCCCACCTTTATGCTATATTTCTTTGTTCCCCCAAAAGCTGTATCCCCTTTTAATTTTGTGCAGATGAACTTTTCACAGCATCCTTGCTTTCTTTGTCCAGTGTTAGGGATTACTACTCTCCAGGGCTTCTGCTGTAGTGGACAGTAAGGGACTCTTTATTACTATAATAGCTGACAGGAAACCAAGGAGATTTAACTGAGAGATGATGAAGAGAAAAGAACCTGGGGATGATGGCTGTGTCAGGCAGTAAGAGTAGAGACAAGCAGAGGATTCAGAGGACAGGAAAGAAAATGTACTGACTCTGTGTCCTTTGCTTTCAGTTTCTGTATGAGGTCATATCCCATTGGATCTCAAACACACTGAGTGTGAGGGTGAATGAGATGATGCTAAGTTTGGGTCTTGAGAGGAACTACCATATTTAACTTGCATAAATTCTTCACTACATTCACACAGAAAGTGTCCAGAGCCAAAAGAGCAAACTATTCATGAACTTCCTCCCTCCAAATATGTCTCATAATTTTAGAGCAGCATTTTTAATAAGGCATTGCTATATCCCTAAGGCATCATATATACCTGCACCTGAAATTCTTAGTTCTCAGAACCACATTGCAAAGGGCAGCAGCTGTATTCATGGTTAGGGCTGTGTAAGATATTTCAACTGGGATAGGGGAGTCAGAGAAGAAGAGGTCTTTCCTTCCTCATTTAGTAGAGTACCTCCTATAGAGAAAATAGTAAGACATGATACTCAAGGTCCAAGAGCCACACAGTTCATGAGCAGGACTGGCTGTTCTGAGTATAGAGCTTAACTAACTAAACACTATAAAAGACAGGAACAGTAATTTGTGTTCAAATCTGGCCTTCAGTGCTTGTATGTTGAGTGATGTCCAGAACAGATAGAGTGTGAATTCAGAAACACTTGCCTGACAGCAACTCAAAATCGCCACAGTATTCTTTCTTCTAGACATAACTGGACTGATGTAAATTCAATATTTTAGATGTTTCTAATTTTCAATCAGTGCTCAATTGATACTATGTTTTATATCATTCTTTACTTCATGCCATAATAATAGATACTAATTTTAGTATTCCTGTATTTCCCTAAAAGGAGAACAAAAGAAAATATCTCATTTTAGAATTCCAAATGTTTTCCAGCTTTTCTCACTGAAGTTTAGGTTTATTTTTGTGGAAGTTTGAACAGCCACATGGGATCAGCAGTGTTCTGGCTCCAGTAATTCTGTGAGGGCTCATATCCCTGAAACAGTCAAACCAGCAAGCACCCAAGTCTAGGATATTCATGAGACCTCTGGAACTTTTTGGTCATATAGCTGAGAAAGACACACACACTCCTGAAAAATAAAAATGTATCACAATTTTTTTGACAGGAGGTATGATGTTTACATTTTTACTACTTCTCCTTAAATTAAGACACAGCCTCATGACCTTCAGTTTTGCAAGCTATAAAACCTTGCCAGGTTTGCTTATCCACTGTGACTCATCTTAAGCCCCCATTAGCAATCTTCAGTGCTAAATTTGTCCTTTCAACACAATAAGTGCCTTCCAAGCCTCCCATGTACCCTTCTATGAGAACAGAGCTCCAGGGATTTTTTGAGTTCTGCCTTTCCACCTGTGCTACTGGAGAGTCTCCAGAAAGAGTCTTTTGATCTGCTGCTTAGCAGAGTGGGATGAGCAAAGTCTTAGTATTTTAATCTTCATTCCATGTGTCAGTGAAAATAATAATCTCTTCTCATAATTCAAAGATGCTAAAGGCTCTGCAGGTTTCAATTCATTATATTTTATCTGATGGATGAATATCTTCAAAGAATAAATGGAACTCCGGGGAAATGAAAATTCAGGTAGTTGATCCAGGCAATAAAACAGAAGATCCCAAAACTTACTGCCATTACTCTCTTACTTGAGAGTTACAAAGTCCTTCTCATCATTTTCCTTTAAAATGATTCTGTGCTATTACTGAACATATTTTAGTCAACCATTTTCCAAAAAAGTAATACTTAGGGAGAAAAGATTATAAAGCTCAGGGTAAACTCTGATTTTAAAAGGAAGACTTTTAAAAAGAATCAATGATCCGGGCAGTGGTGGCACACGCCTTTAATCCCAGCACACGGGAGGCAGAGGCAGGCAGATCTCTGTGAATTCTAGAACAGCCTGGTCTACAAGAGCTAGTTCCAGTGCAGGCTCCAAAGCCACAGAGAAACCCTGTATCAAAAAACCAAAAAAAAAATGACTAGAATAAGAAAGAATCCAGTGGAGTAAGAAGGCTGGGAAGTAGAAACCCAGAAGACTGGGTTTGCTTGGCTATCATGTCAGGAATGAGACAAATAAAAGCCAGAAAAATCGTGCCTATGCTGAAGAGTTTCCTTTTGAAAAAGAATACACAATTTTTTAAAAAATAAAACACTAAAAGAAGTATTTTGTGAGAAACCTGAAAAGATATGAAATATACAATGACTAAATTGGCACTGGAAAATGATATTCCAATATATACTTAGATAGCAAGGAAACAGGTGACAGGAAATGTAGAACAGCAAAGATGTCAGGAAAATGAAGAACAGAGTAACACACCCTGAAGAAATTAAACATCACTGAAGTTCCCCAAAGGAATGTGCATATATATCCAGAATTACCTTTTGTATCAGAAGCAGACATGAAAAAAATTCTCCTGGAAATTATCTGAACAGTAGGTTTGAGCCTACTAGTTTGTATACAATAGGCTTTTCTCAATTTTACTAACAGGAATTGTTGTTAGTGAAAATTGATAAAGTAGGCATTCTAGATATAATGACCAAATAGGCACATTTGGTCATATTAACTGATGTTAACTTTGTGCTTAGCACTGACCCAGAAATGTCATAATATTACCTTCATTAAAACTACATCCCAATATTTTGAAGAATTAGATCAAGTATTAAAAATTATTATAGAAATAAACATATTTTAGATTTATTTAAAAATGTAGATAAAAGACAACATTCTTATAATTATTATATGCATAGATCAGGGGAAACATTCAGCGAGAAAGAAATGGAAGGGGTGAGGGAAGAAGTAGAGAGAGAGAAAAGGAGAGAAATTATGAAGAATTTTATCATGTCAGCAAAGCTAAAAAGTTCCAGGATTTGTATTCTGGTACCTGAAGAATCAAGAAAGCCATGTGGTAATTCGACTTCCAGACATATTCCTGGATATTCTATAGTCCATCTGTAGGGCATGATCAGTGTTCCATTTTGAAAACCCCAAGACATACATGTTTTCACTTTGTTTTGACTAAGATCCATTCAAACTTCCAAATGATTATATGCCATCAATATACAGTGCTGTGGTATAGGAGACATGATCTGTTTAACTTAATTTACTGATTCAAATTGAGGAGTATTTGTTTTATTATATAACATAACATATATATATATATTTCTATTGAATAAATTGTTCCAACTTTGAATATTTTTAACTCTATAAGTTGCCTTCTGTTTGTTTTGTTTTGTTTTTTCAAATCCCCAACACTTTGGATATTTGTAATATTACAGGATAACTGAACCTCATTTTACATTCTCATGTCAAGTTTAAAATCTAAACACTCACCTCTGCATATGGATATGAAATGGGTCTGAATATTTGACAGAAGCAAATGTAAAGTAGGAGAAGCTAATTTCATCTCATGGTTTAAAGTGATAAAATTAATCATGGTGGGGAAATCAAAAAAGCGGGAACTTCTCTCTGTAGTAGTGGAACTGGTGACTGGATTCCTGGCTTCTCTCTGCACCAGAAGGCAGAGAAAGTTGACAAGAACAGATCAAACCAAGAACTCTAAAGTATCATCCCTTAAGACCCTAAATATGTCAAAGAGGTCCAATGTCCAAAAGGTTCCATAGCATTCCAAAACAGTCTGTCCATGGGGATCAAGTATTTAACACATTAGCATATGGAGGACACTTCACATCCCCAACATAATAATTCTTTCCTCAACTGCCATAGGCTCATGGCAATATCATTCATTAAATAAATTCAACCCAAATTTAGAGTCCCTATAATCT
This sequence comes from Dicrostonyx torquatus, assembly GCA_028555095.1. Lineage (NCBI taxonomy): Eukaryota > Metazoa > Chordata > Mammalia > Rodentia > Cricetidae > Dicrostonyx > Dicrostonyx torquatus. The sequence continues at coordinate 118,484 of JAQHUG010000843.1, read as the reverse complement.
TTGTGTCAGAAGTGGTCGTAAGTTCTCTTTCCAGTTCAACATGTAGTCTGTCCTCTTTGACTTTGGCTGAAGCAGCTGTTGATTATCTGTGTAGCTGAACCTGGGAAAATATTTCTCAGTGCAGTTCTGTTAGAGCTGGGATCACATGGAGGCACTATCTACTCAGACTCTTCTTCCTTACAGGCTTCCTATTTCTTTCTCTGCTGGTGCCTTGCATTTTTGGGAATTTTTTTTGAAAACATTTTCCCCATTGTCCTTGTGAAAGACCATAAGTGGTTTCTCTTTAATAGTACTCTTATGCTGTATAATTTGAGGAATGTGGTCCAACTTTAATCATGTTCAATGACTTTTCCTTTCCAATCTGTACAGTTTCTTTTTTAACCAATGTGTTTGACTTTCTGCTAAAAGCAGTAAGCAGCATCCATGTCAGAGCAGAGATGTCATTTATGTCTTCAAATATCCTCTGTCAAACAAATCAGTCCATTGTTTTCAGTGATGCCTTGCTCAGATACTTCAAAAAAAGTTAGAACATGACCATCCTTTTTTCCAGAATATAACAAGAATAGACTCAATCCCCAATATAGTCCCCATTCTCAAGCGCCTGGTAGTCACTCTGCATCTATACCAGAATATGGCCTTCCACACTTATCAAACAGATTCTTTTTATTGCATTCTTTTTGTATTGATTTTTATTGAGGTCTATATTTTTCTCTGCTTCCTTCCTACCTCTCCCCTCCCCCTCAACCCTCTCCCAAGTTCCCAAGCTCCAAATTTAGTAAAAAGATCTTGTCTTTTTCTACTTCCCATGCAGATTAGATGCATGTATGGCACTCTTAGAGTCATCATTGTCTAGGTTCTCAGGGATTGTGATATGTAGGCTGGTTTTTCTTTGCTTTGTTTAAAAACACTTATGATTGAGCAATATGATAATTGTCTTTCTGGGTTTGAGGTACCTCGCTCAAAATGATATTTTCTAACTCCATCTATTTGCCTGCAAATTTCAAGATGTTGTTATTTTTTCCTGCTTTGTAGTACTCCATTCTGTAAATGTACCACATTTTCCTTATCTATTCTTCAGTTCCTGGGCATATAGGCTCATAATATCATGATGAGGATTTCATAGCCAGCATCTCCAAATTCTTCCACATTCTTCTCACAAACATTTTCCAGAATTTTGCAAATGTTTTGGTCAAGTTTATCACAGCAATACTTTACTCCTAGTATCAATTTCTAGTTTAGTTACTTTTCCCATTAACTGAAATCAATACTAGAAATGACTGACAGAAGTGATGCATGGTATGCAAGAATAAAGTCTATGGTTTGGGGGAGTGTTTGGCAAAAGGATATGTTTCTGTGGCAGCAGAATCTAAGGACTGGGGTACCACACATTTCAACAGACATGGAAGCAGTGCTCCTGGGCAGGTAGGGGCAGAGCTAGGTTAGAATCTTTACCCACCTTGTCCTCATCTCCAAATTCTTCCCAAAACAGTATCATTAGCCAGAGACCCAGTGTTCAAACACATGTGCCAATTGGAATATTTCACATTAAAGCCACCATGACAAATTGCTATAAGTTTTTATATTTGTGCACATTTGTTTAATATCAAACTAAACATGAATTTATAGTGATGTATCCTTGTTTTAATTCATTGCATGGATCTATATACCATTTTGCTAGGCCTCTCTGTAACATTCAACTAAAAAAAAGTAGGATTCTTGGCTCTCAAAACAAAAATAACTTATGGAATCATCCTGGAGGCACACAGATGAATGAGTGGACAATGAAAACATAGTTTATATTCACAGAGAAATTTAACTCAGCCAAAACTAGTGATAAGATTATGTCATTTTTTAAGGAAAAGAATTCAACTGGCCATGATCATTCTAGACAAATTTAAGCAGATTCAGTAAGGCAAATATAAAATGTACATCAAAGCAAAAGAACATGAAAGTTAAAGGAAACTGGAGAGAGGAAAAGAAATAATGGAGGAAATGGAAAAAAATCAAAATATGGGTGAATATGAGCAAAGTACTTAATATGCTGCCTGAACTCTCAAGGACTCTCTGATAGTCTCTGTGAAAACCCAGTGACCTTCTGATGGGAAAAATCAACAGTGCCTTATCCAACCCAACCCATACTGTAACTGCTGATTCCTTATTTGCACCTGAACTCTCAAAATTTATTAAAAGTCACTTTTAAAATTTGATGTATATGCATTGTATTCACAACACCATGCATTCCTCATTTCACACCTTCTGCTGAACTTCTCCCAACTCTATCTCAAATTCATGGCCTCTTTTTCTCTAACAATTATAGTTTTATATACACACACACACACACACACACACACACACACACACACACACACACATACACGGATGTAAATACAGCCTGCTAAACAATTTAGTGTTGCCAAAATGATTGATTTTATGACTATCAAGTCAATGCTAAAAAAGAAATTGAAGGAATCATCCTTCAGGAAAGACTAATTCTCCCTTTGTCAGTAGTTGCAAATTCCCTGCACTTTTTCATTGTTGATGGAAACTGGTGAAATTCTCCCTTTCTATACTGCATGCCAATTGGTGGTGGCATTGCTCTTATCTCATTTAGACAACTATGCTGTTTAAATTTTCTGGATGAAGCTTCCCTGTCATTATAGAAAACATAGTTTCCTGGAAAATATCCTGATTCTTTGACTCTTGCATTCTTTCTGACCCATGTTCTAAGATGTTCTCTGAGCCTATGTGTATGGTTTGAGTTGTAGAGGTATGGCCACAGTCTGGTTTCTTTTACATTTTGAACAGTTATATCTTTCTTTAATGGTCTCTGCTACAAAGCAGAAGCTTCTTTGGTAAGCATGATGGCTACACTCATCCATGGTAATAAGGATACATGCTTCAAATTAAGTTAAAGATTACATAGTTTTGAGAGAATGACAGGTCTTTTCTAAATTCCATTGACTCACCAGCCATGAATAGTTGGCTAGATTTACAGTACATGGCATGATTCCTTCCTAATGAATGGTCATTCAGCCTAGTTAGAGTTAGACAGCTGGTCACCATGAAGAGGTAAGTGACACTCTAACAACTCTTGAGAGTCTTGCTGTACTGACTTGTTGTAGTTTGTAGACATCATATCACTTTTTAGAACTCCTCTCAGCAGTTCATTCACAGCCAAAAAATTCAAAGAAAACACAATAATATACATAATCCAGACTCTCTATGAATTTTTCTTCTTTATGTGGTTTATTTTTCTTTCTGTACTGTGTCTCTTTAAAGACTTTATCTTTTAAAAACCATTTATTTCTTTTTTTATAAATCTCTATATTTATGTTTTTCTCTCTCCCAAGCCTACATACATTTATCCAATAGTGTGACTCATTTAGAATTCATTTTTTAAAAAAAAATCTGGCTTTGTCTTCATTGTATATTTGTAATTTTTTACTGTCCAGGAGCACCTTTTAAAATGCTAAGCATTTCTTAAAACTTAAGCTGCGCAATCACTAGGGTATATGTGGTAGTTCATGCTTGTCCCACTCAGTTCAGTATGGTGGAGCCACTTGCTATTCTGAGCTTTGCATGCTGCCCCACTTCCAAGCACACAGCCAGTCCATTTTGCCACCAAGCAAGCTGCAGCATACTGCTCACAAAACCCATCCAAATGGTCAGTTTCTCAAAAGAGTCAGAGTTGTGCTAGTAATATGGCTCATGGCCAGGAAGCTGCTGGTTTTTGAAACTACAAAGTTGCTACTGTTGAATCAGTAAGGCCTCTCTTAAAGGAGCAGCAGCGTGCCACCTTAAGCAAAGTCCATTTGGGAAAAAAAATATGGCTAAATTGTTTTTTAGTCTCTAGAATTTCTTTTCAAGCTCTCTCAGGTTTTACATGGGTTTAGTTACCCACAGTGTGTATCAGTTTGTAGTGGGAGACAGATAGTTTGTTCCCAGCTGCTTAGCCCTGAAATAATCACACAGAAACTGTAGTAATTAAATCACTGCTTGGCCTATTAGCTCTAGCTTCTTTCTGGCTAACTCATATATTAATTTAACCTGTTTCTGTTAATCTGTATATTGCCACATGACCGTGGCTGCCCAGGTAAAGTTCCTAGCATCTGCCTCTGGTGGCTCCATGGCTTCTCTGTGACTCTGCCCTTCTTTCTCACAGCATTCAGTTTATTTTTCTCTTCCTAGCTAAGTTCTGCCTGGCTATAAGCCAAAAGCAGTTTCTTTATTCACTAATGGTAACTACAGCATACAGAGAGAAATCCCATATCAAATACACAAACACACATACAAAGTTAAACACAGAGATTGAGTATAATTTATTTTATTATGTAAAGCTATAGCAGGAAGATCAAGAGAAAGACTCATATGAGCTTAAGGGAATATAGGACCAGAGTTTTTTTTGTGATGTACCCTGATTGTATTTTTACAGCAGTGCTAAGATACCAAAAGTGAGCTAGAATTCAAATTTTCTAAGCCACAATAAGTAAGGCATACAGAAATGGTAGATATATAAAGAGAATATGAAGTTGGGAATGAGGCTGTGAGGAAACAAAAAATGTTTGTTTGTTTGCTTCTTGTTGTTGTTATTTCAGGTAAGAAAGGTCCTACTAGGAAGATAGTTCAACATATGTAATGAGTGTATCCATGGTGTCATGAGGTCATAACTGAAGCAAGAATGTGGCAAGTATTGATGGTTGTGGTGGCCTACTTCAGTAATTCTAAACTCAAGGCAAAAGCAGTGGAATCACTTTGCTTGACTGCTTAGTGAGTTCAAAGCCTGCTGATAAGACAAGGAAAGATAAAAACAATGAAAAGTAAGAAGAATGCATTTATGTAAGTAAATGTTGTAATAAGGTGGGTGCCAATCTGTTGTAAAAAGGTGCGGCTGTGTTCCCAGCACCTGAGAGGAACACAGGCCCTTTTGTTCCATCCCACCCAGCTCCCTGGTCACACGGCTGCATGGCCTGCTTTTGGCCCTGGTTAGCTTATACCCGGAATAATTACACACAAACTGTATTCATTCAAATACTGCCTGCCCATTAGTTTTTACCTCTTATACATATTAGTCTAACCCATATTTGGAAATCTGTGTGTCACCACGAGGTGGTGAATTATCGGAAGATTCAAACCTGCATCCATCTCAGGCTGGAGCATCATGGCGTCTATGGCAGTGCCTTCTTTCTCACCACCTTCCTTTCTGTCTACTCCGCCCACCTAAGGGCTGTGTCCTATTTTACAGGCCAGGCAGTTCTTTATTCAACCAATGAGAGTAACCCAAATGCAGAAGATCCCTCCTACATCAAAGTATATTAACAAATGAATTTCAAGTCCAAAATATAAAGGTGGAAAATTGTTATATTTTTGCCTCTATCTCTTCTCTCCCTCTCTCATTATACATTTAGGAAAGTGTTCATTTTCCAAAAGAGAAGAGCCTTATGGCCAACCTAAAGCTCAGAGGAAACAGAACTTCAAGCTCCATTAGACTAGCAAGACTAGTTATTAAATTATACTTAAACAAATACAACCAGTTCTACTTGCCATATTAGTATAATTCACTTACATTTTATAAATATGTGGCGAACTTAGGTTTAGTGACACAAGAATAACACTATGAGACAAAGAAATTCCGAGCTGACCATGCTCAGAAATTTGATTGTGACAGTTTAATAGGGTTTCTAATTTAACATATAACATGTTTATTGTATGAAGTATTACTTGATAAACCAATTTATAATAATTTATTTAAAATTACTTCAAATAATTCATCCAGCCCAAGGTAATCATCTATATCAAGACTAAATTGGACAAATTGTTAAAAAGTAAAGGAATGTGAATTTCAGTCAAGCAGCTTTTGTCTGCTCAGAGGATTTTTCAAGAATAAACTTGTGTAAACAATAAGTTCGCTACAAACCTCATTCTACCACTTCTGCAGTCATAATAAAACTCATTACAATAAATATTTGATGAATGAATAAATTAAGAAAATAAAATGAATAAATAAATGGACAGGAACATACGTACTAAATGTTGTAAATTAAATGAATTATTTTCCTGATAAACTTTAGTTGAGTTTTCTAGCATTCTACATTGAAAAATGCTATCTAGAATGGTCATTTTGAACAGATCATGGCAAAGAATTTATCTGAAAAAGGAATTTTTCTGCATGGAAGTGTGTAACCTTATGACTATAATCAATATAATCCATATACTCTAAATAAACTTTTGTAAATGCTCTATATATTGAAACTCTTAAGACATCTTAGTTAAGTAATATATCTGCTCTGATAAAAATCCCCAAGTGTCTTCTCATAATTCTTTGACATCCCACATAGAGATTTATTGATACTTCTGGGACAAGGAGACAATTCTGCCATGTGTTTTCTTCCTAGAACATTAAACTTATCGCTCTTTGGATTACTCTACTCTCATTCTTATCCATCAGGGACATTTCCCATTATCCTTTGTACAGCTACTTTAGGATTAGGTTTAAAAAAACTGCATTGATAGCATTTGAGTTGTATGCCTAAAACAAACAGTGTTTGTTGTTTGCCTTTAAAGTGCCTGAAGTTTAAATTTTATCTACAAGAAAAATTTTTTTTTCAGAAATACATATACATATAACAAAATTGACCTAAAATTTATATTAATAAAGCAAAATTTATACCAATATAAATTATTCATATCTATATCATATCCCTTTTTAATGTAAAAGAACATTTATAAACAATATTTGGGAATATGGGCACAGTTTTTTCTCTCCAAACTGCTTCATGGTGTATGGGGGCACTGTTAATCAGGTCTTTCATGGTATAACCTGCATGCTAGGTTCATCTCAGTCAACAGTTGAGCAAAGTAAATTTTGAGTATGTTAACAGCAACCTTTCAGGAGGGCATGGTCTATCATACCATATTGGTCTATCTCTGCAGGACCCCACTAGCAAACAGCAAAATCTCTGTCAAACTCTCTATTCTTTTTTAAGCTCTCTCAGATTTTACATAGAGTTAGTAAAGATGCAAGACAATCTTACACCAGTTTGATTAAAAAGGATTATTTTATTGGAGGGGATAAAACTTACAGATCAATGTCCCAAAACACAGTCCTCTGGTCACAAACAGGAAACAGAGTCTAGCAGTCAGCATGGAGAAGCAAGAAGCAAGAGAAAGAGTGGAGAGCTGCTGCAGCTTTTTTAAAATTGAAAATATGCCCCCGTGGACTAGTATCTCAAAAGCTATTGGCTGAAGGCAGAGAGAGAATGCTCCCATAGCAGTTAGTCAGGCACATTGGGCACCAATCTATAGTAATGAGGTGAGGGCAGGCTGCGTTCCGGGTGCCCATCTAGCTTAACTCCCGAAATAATTACACAGAAACTGTATTCATTAAATTACTGCCTGACCCATCAGTTCTAGTATCTTATTGGCTAACTTTCACAGCTTGATTCTATCCATTTCTAATAATCTCTATGTCACCATCAGGTCGTGGCTTACAGAGAAAGATTCAGCATGTTTGACCTGGCAGCTTCATGGTGGTGGCTCTCTGCCTGCCTTCTTTTTCCCAGCATTCAGTTCACTTTTCCCTACCTACCTTATTTTCTGCCCTATCAAAAGGCCAAGGCACTTTCTTTATTCAACCAATAAAAGAAACACAAAGAAAGAAGGACCTCCTACTCCAGTTTGGCAAACATTCTAGCATTAAGCCATACTCCCAGTTCTGTTTCCAACACTCTTGCATCTGCACTTGTGTTTCCCTGTCTCATTTCTCTGCTTACATATGATCATTTTAAAGGATAAAAGTATATTGCTATCATGTACTTTTTGCTTTCTTGAAATCTAAGTTACTTACTGATTTTATTCTCAAAGAAAATGATATATAAAATGAACAATAAAACTATCCCAGCATCGCTCTCACCAGGGACTATGCCATCATTGTAAAAACTAAAAATTTAATTATTGCCATTGACTGTATTGTCTTTTATACAGTTAAGTAGTATTCACATATAAGTTGTATTACATCTTGCCCTTTGAGAACACTGGTAAAAAAAATTTGTTTATGCAGGTAGAAACCTTCATGAAGTGGTAATGTCGTATATTTCAGGCAGACCTCAAGAAGAGCTTGCTGATTGTAGGCAACTTCTATTCTTAAATTCTAAGGAACTTTCACACTGATTGCCCTTACAGTGGCATGAATCTGCATCTCTACCAACTGCGACTAAAGTCCTTTATTCACTAACTCATAGTATACTTTGACATCTCTTGACATTATGACTTTGATTGGCATTGCCTTGTGACTGTGAATTATATGAGTTTGTTATAATGTTTGGAAATTAAACTCTTCTTAGATTATTATTGGCCAAACATATAAAGTATACTAATTGCTGATGGAGCCTCACACACAGCTGGGAAGGATGATCTCTTTAAGAAGTACTAGGGATAATTGTCTTTCTGTAATTGAAAGAAAAAAATTGGAGCCTTATTTTGTTACAAACCAAAAGTACCAGCTCAAAGTGAATAAAAGACTTAAACTTGAGATCTGAAACAATAAAACTCCTATGATAGAACACAGCAAGAAGCTCCTTGACACTGGTCTTGGCAATGAGTTCTTGTTTTAGGAAGAAAAAACGCTAAGGCTACAATTAAAAACAAACACATGGACCACATCACATTTTGAAATGTCTGCATAGCACAGAATGAGATCATGAAATTGAAGTTTCACCCTAGAAACTGGGGAACACATCCTAGGGATTTAAAGACATAAGCTTATTTTGTAAGAGCTTTCAATACCATGCTACATCAGCTTTGGGAGAGTTGATTGTCACAATATTGATAGTCTCTTTATATTTTTACCATTTTTAATACAAAGTTAGTTTTTATATGCAGTCCTTTAAAACATTTATATATTCATGAACTTTTATTCAAATACAGTGATACATCTTATGCCAATATTATTTTTCCCTCATATATTTTTTCACAGTTCATAAAGCTTTTATTTTTTTATTTGTTTTAATAAAATTTAAAATTACACTTTCTCCCCTTGTCCCAGGCCCTCCTGCTTCCCCCTCCACCCTTCCTCCCTCCCTCTGCCCTGTGAGAAGCCCAAGGCCCTCCCCTCTCCATCTTGGTCTAAGAAGGTGCGCATCCATATAGACTAGTTTCCCAAAAAGCCAATATATGCAGAAGAGATAGATAGGTCCCCATGCTATTATCATTGCAGTCAGCCCCTGTTGGCAGCCGCATTCAGAGATACCAGTTTGGTAATATGCTCCTTCAGTCCTGGTCCAGATGGATTTGATGAGCTCCCAATAGATCAGACACACTGTCTCAGTTGATGGCCCAGTCCCTTGCGGTCTTGACTTCCTTGCTCATCTTCTTCCCTCTTTTAAGAGGGGGCAGCTGTGTTCCCAGCATCTGAGAGGAATGCAGGCCCTTTTGTTCCATCCCACCAGGCTCCCTAGTTGCACAGTCATATGGCCTGCTTTTGGCCCTGGCTTAAACCCAGAATGATCACACACAAACTGTATTCATTCAAATACTGCCTGCCCATTAGTTTTAACCTCTTATACATATTAGTCTAACCCATATTTACAAATCTGTGTGTAACGACGAGGTGGTGACTTATCAGAAGATTCTAATCTGCATCCATCTGGGGCCTGAGCATCATGGCATCTGTCACACTTCCTTCTCTCCAGCCTTCTGTTCTCTCTACTCTGCCCACCTAAGGGCTGTGTCTGATTCTACAGGCCACACATTCCTTTGTTCAACCAATGAGAGTAACCCAAAATACAGAAGAACCCTCCTACACCACTCCCCCTTCTGCTCTTCGCCTGGACCTTGGGAGCTCAGTCCCCTCTTCTGATGGGACTGTGGGACTCTGACTCTATCTCCATCCATCAGACGAAATTTCTATGGTGCTGATCAAGATATTCATCAATGTAACTATGGGACAAGGTTAGTTAAGGCATCCTCTCCTCTGGTGCCCAAATACCCAGCAGGGGACATCCCTGTGGAAACCTGGGGTCCCCTCTAGAGACAAGTCTCTTGCCAATCCTAAAATGACTCCCATAATGTAGATATCTTATTCCCTTCTCCAAAATTCACACTTCCTCCATCTCTACCCTCCGACTCCCCCACGCTCTCCTCATTTCTTCCCTTCTCCCTCCCACTCTCCCTTTTGCCCACCTCCACCCCCATCCCCACTCCCATTCCTCCAGCTTTTGCTGGCAATCTTGTTTGTTTCTGATATCAAGGAGGATCTATATATGTTTTATTTTGGGGGTTCACCTTGCTATTTGGCTTCTCTAGGCTTGTGAGCTATAAGCTTAATGTCCTTTGCTTATGGCTAGGGTCCAATAATGAGTGAGTACATACCATA
>JAQHUG010000843.1:66102-83651 GCA_028555095.1 Dicrostonyx torquatus | reverse complement strand
GAGATGTCTCTGTCATTTCTAGAGTTTTGGAAGTTGCTTATTTCTTGTTTACTTAGGTAATATTATATCCTTCTGGAGTCTATGAAGGAGTTGAAGAATAGATATAGTTATAGTTTTCCTCAGTTATGATAAAAGATAAAAATAGATCTAAATATTATAACTGTAATTCTTACTTGATAACTGTTTTGTTATATGTAATTTTACTGTGTTAAAATGAAAGTCTTTCTTTTTTGTTTAAACAGAAAAAGGGGAAATGGTGTAGTAGGGTTCTTCTCTATTTTGTGTGCTTTCATTGGTTAATAAAGAGAATGCCTGGCCTATAAGATAGATCAGCCCTTAGGTGGGCGTAGTAGTAGAGAACGGAAGTTCTGAGAAGAAAGGAAGTGTACCAATCGCCATGAGGCTCCTGCTGCAGATGGATGCAGGTTAGTCTTTTCCGGTAAGTCCCCATCTCGTGGTGACACTCAGACTTTTATAATGGGTTAGTTTAGATGTGAGAGCCAGCCAAGAAAAGGCTAGTGATAATGGGCCAGACAGAATTTAAATGAATCCAGTTTGTGTGTGACTTGTCTATTCCAGGTATGGGTATAGCCATGTGGTCATGTGGCCATGTGGCCGGGAGCCGGTCGGGACACAGCCCACTGCTCCTGCCATTTCCAACACACAGCAATAGAAAAGCTACCAAGACACTTGCTATGCCAGTAACTGTTATAGTTTAATCTAATATAGTTGTGCTGTCTCTTATCAGTGGGAGCAGTGTTCATAATATTAGACTTTATGTATTCTAAAATAAAAGGGAAATGGAGAAAAATTATGGCTGAAAGAGTATTTCAGGGAACTGGTTTGGCATCAGTCTACTGTGTTTGAAATATACAGATATTACTCAGAGATGTTTGGCACTACACCAAGGATAAAGTCCATTTTCTGGGTGTCTGAAGGGTACAGTGATGAATGGTAGGAATGGAGTTTTGAGAGACTGATGGAACATATGGGAGATTTAGCACCCCAAATGTCTCTCACTTTGATTTGGCACAAGGAATCTTACCAATTTGTGGTTATCTTGGAGAGGCAAGAAGGCAGTGATTGAGCAGATAATATTATAGTCTGAGGGCTAGCTGTGTCTCATTGGTCAAGAGTTGCTGAACTAGAACTGAGTTCTTTTCAGGGCACACCTATCTGGGGGCTCACAGTTGCCTATAATTTCAGCACTTCCACTGCTTGGGACATATATTTGTGTACCCATATCCATGCCCAAAGATATATGTAGAGATTAATTAAAAATTGAATATTAAAAATATATGATGTGGGAGTCCCATCTGTGTGTGCTTGTATTGTTTAATGAATAAAGAAACTGCCTTGGCCTGATAGGGGAAAACTTAGGTAGGCAGAGTAGACAGAACTGAATTCTGGAAAGAAGAGATCATAGTCAGAGATATGCCATGGATTTGCCACCAGAGTAAGACATGCTGCCAAAAATTAGCCAGTAAGCCACTGCCATGTGGCGATACATAGATTAATAGAAATGGGTTAAACTAAGATGTAAGAATTAACAAATAAGATACTAGAGCTAATAGGCCAAGCAGTGATTTAATGAATAAAGTTTCTGTGTGGTTATTTTGTTGCTAAGATACAAGCTGAAAGTTGCTAAGAGCTTTACTCAAAGAACAAGCAAGAATATCACTTAGAGTAAACATGAGACAAATGTCATATATAGGCTACTGTAAGACTAAATTTAATATTCTGAATTTAATATTTGCTGAATCATAACATTCGCTAATACAGATTGCAATATATGCTTTGTTTCTCTTTTGAGGATAGAGTTTGGGGGTTAAATAGGGACCTTCACTGAGGGTTGAAGTTAAAGGTCAGTATCAATGCTCTCAAAGAGTACTGAATAATAACATAACCTGTCTAACTAAATAATTTTAAGCAATCAAAGAGCAACACATTCTGTTGCTTCAGTGAAATCAGGTTTAGAACATTTTTTTTTCTTTTGAGAATGTTAGCTGTTTTCTATATTTTTTTGAATGAGTAATCAGAAAAACTTTATTTAGCAATATTATGATACAAGTAGTTTTTAAAAACATAACAAAATAAAATATTTTGTTGAATATTTTATTTAAACAACAATCATCACACCAAAGTTGAACAAGGCAAATCAACAGAAGGAAAAGAGCCCAAAAGGCCCAATTAGAAACTCATTCATTCACACTCAGGAGTCCCATAACAATACTAAAACTAAAGCTAAAATATATATGCAGAGAAGTCAGCACAGTACTATGCATGCTCCAGGAATGCTACTTCAGTCTCTGTGAGTTCTTATGAGATGTTTTTCATCTTGATTTAGATGCACTTGTTCTCCTGGTGTCCCTTATTACCTCTGACTTCAATATTCTTCCTGTGTCCTCTTCCATAGGGTTCTTAGCCTCTGAGGGGTGGGATTTGACAAAGACATCTAATATCTCATTTATAGTTGTCTCCCAAATTTTAAGAATTCTTGTGAATTGTTGGAATTTTCTCTGAGCAATTTTTTCATAATAAGTTCACTTCATTGTTTGGATAAAGTATCCTATCACTTTTTCCTGAGACTATTGATTATGCTCCTTTGTTTTTCATGCTTGTTTGCTTGTCCTATGAAATTTTTCTTCTCCAATGTCAATCCTATTTATTGAACTTCCTCGAATCAAGTTTCTCTGTAGCATTTATCATGTCTAAGACATGTGTGAAAAGATTGACCTATATATGATATCTCTAAATATTTAATAATTATGCATTGATGTAAAAAACTTATAGAATATATTCCATATTCTGACATCATTAAGCAAAACATAGAAATAAAATGTGAAGTAAATATGAACTATTTTAATTTAGGCAATTTGTCAAAAAATACTGCAAGTTCATTATATATATATATATCCATGTCTGGGTTTCAAGTAGGAACTAGTGTGACAGTTAATCTTCATTACCTACTTGACTGGATTTAGTAAAGCCTTCTTCTTGGTGTGTCTGAGAGTGTTTCTATAAATAGTTAGATCATAGACTCTGATCAGAAAAGGAAATAAATTACTTAATAGATTCAGAATAGTATAACAACTTGGGAAGGGATGAAAATCAAGAAGTTGATCTCTGTTACAGGAAAGCAGTCACTGGACAATATCTTGCCATGTTCATTTCCCATATTTCTTTTCTCGGTTTCTGGTCCACTATAAAGTAGACAGTCTTCTCAAACATCCTCTGCCACCATGCTCTGCCTTACCAGGTCTCCAGAGTCCATGGAGCTAAAGACTAAAGAGTAAAATATCTAAAATTGTGACTGAATATAAATACATTCTCATTTATGTTGCTTTCCCTTATATCACAGCAAAAAAAAACAAACAAACAAAAAAAACCCTGTTACAGGCAGTGTCATTAAATCAGTATTTTCTACAATAAGACTATTGATTTTTTTTTCAAATAAAGATGTGTGTGAAACTGGCAGAGTAACAGCTAGCTGAACATGACTGGATTACTTCAGACATGATAAAGATGGCTTGTAACATTTTCTAAAGAAGTATAAAATTCAAATGAAAAAGAATATAAAATCAATGTAATACGTAGCTTCCAAAGCTATCAAATATTTAATATATAATCACTTATCAAGAAGACAGCCTGAAATAAGTAGGTGATTAGTAATTAAAAACATTTGATTGGTTCTATGATAATCAATCTAATTCATGGGGAAGGACAGTTAAGGTACCCTCTCCACTATTGCTTAGATTCTTAGCTGGAGTCATCCTTGTGTATTCCTGGGAATTTCTCTAGTGCCTGGTTTTTCTCTAACACCATATTGTCTCCCTCTTTCAAGGTTTCTCTTTCTTTTATTTCCCTCTCTGTTCTTCATCCAACTCGACCTTCCCAGTTCCTCATGTTCTCCTTCCCACTTCCCTACTCCCCTCTCCACTCCAATACCACACTCTCCCTCCCTCTACCCTGCCAAAACTAAGGTGAACTTGTCTTCTCCTTATTGGGGGATCCATATATGTCCTTCTTAGTGTTCTCTTTGTTTACTATCTTCTCTGGGTTTGTGCACTAGAGTCTGGTTATCCTTTGCTTTATGTCTAACATCTACTTATAAGTGAGTACATACTGTGTTTGTCTTTCTGTGTCTGGGTTATGTCACTCAGGATGGTTTGTGCAAGTTCCATCTGTTTGCTTGCAAATTTCAAGATGTCATTGGTTTTTTTTTTGTTGCTGTTTTTTAATATTTATTTATTTATTATGTATACAATATTCTATATGTGTGTATGTCTACAGGCCAGAGGAGGGCACCAGACCCCATTACATGTGGTTGTGAGCCATCATGTGGTTGCTGGGAATTGAACTCACGACCTTTGGAAGAGCAGGCAATGCTCTTAACCACTGAACCATTTCTCCAGCCCATTGTTGCTGTTTTTTACCACTTAGTATTACCTCAGTGTGCAAATATACCACATATTCTTAATTGTCATTCAGTTGAGGGGCACCTAGTTTGTTTCCAGGTTCTGGCTATTTTGAATAATGCTGCTATGAACATTGTTGAACAAATGTCTTCATAGTATGATTGTGCATCCTTCAGGTACATGCCCAAGAATAGTATTGCTGGGTCTTAAGGTAGATTGATTCTCAATTATCTAAGAAAGCACCATATTAATTTCCAAAGTCATTGTTAGAACCCTCATCCATTAACTGATGAAAGTAGATGCAGTGATTCACAACTAAGCACTTGGCCAAACTCCTGGAGTCCAATCATAAAGAGGGAGGAGTGATATCAGCAAAGGGACCAACACTAGAATGGGGATACCCACAAGATAAGCTGACTAGACAAGTGTGAGCTCACTGACTCTAGACTGATAGCTGGGGATCCTACATAAAACTGAACTTGATACTCTAAATGTGGGTGACTGGTGTAGGAGTTCNATAAAAGTAGATATTCTTGCATCTCTAGGAAAACAGACTTAGTTAATATATTCTCTGTATGTATATGACTTAGACTATGTAATTAGAGTCACAATAGTTCTGGGTAGATAGCGCAGATTAATTAAAGTCTCCAGTCAATCTATCTCAACCCTTGGAGAGTAGGAAGGGGAAAATGTGTGGCTCTTTCTGAGAGCTGTGAGAGAGTCTGCAGAGGGATTTGGAGACACTTTTCGGTCAGTGACTGTAGGGCCAAGGATCCAACATTGTTAGATCTACTATAGGCCATCTATTTTATTATTAAAAATATAATCATTTTTTTGATTAAAGTAAACATTGCATCAGTTTTGCGGAGATATATTTTTGCTTGTGATTTACTTAAAAATGCAAGTAGTTTGTTTCTTGGTAGCTTTCAATTTATTGTTTTCCTTTATTTTCAAATCTTGACCTGCAGTTGAATACATCCAGTTCTGCAGCCCAGCATGCTTTAAATATCAGGAACAATGGATAACAATTTTAATTTAAATTTTCTAATCCCTTTGATTCAGAAAGATATCTTTATTTGGAGGCCTAAATTAATAAGCTCACCACTGTTAAGTCATACATGAAATAAGGATTTTTGTAGCAATTCTATTGCTTTTCATTTGCTTAAAATGGAAATCATGTTTGTGTATAATGTTTAGCCAACAGTGTTACTACAGTATTTTGAGTAAAATTATATTAAGAAATAATTTACATAATAATATATAAGACAACAAAAGATTTTTAATCTTTCACAAATGTTTTTTCTTCATTTACAGAAATCAATCCTGCTCTTAGAAAAGCGTGGACTGCTCTATGCCTGTAAATTTTGTTAGCTAAATGTCCAGCTCAGTCCTGCCTTGACTTTGCAGGTCCCAGGGAATTTGGTTGCTCAGATCCCAATACTTTTCCAACAAAGCTTTGTTTGCTGCTAATTTCCATTTCCTCTGGTCACTGAGTGGCTGAGGTTCAGTTTCCTAATTCTCCAAAGTTTAATTTCTTACATTTTAGATATTTGTCCTTTCTATGATTGATTTCTCAGTTTCATCTTGTAGACCATCATACTGCCTTGTCAGTTCATCAGTGATTTGGTTTATAGAAACATTAACTTGATTGAAATATGAACTTTGATATTTTCATTTAAGCATCTACCCAAAGCTTTTGCCTTTTTCTTCACTGTCATTGCCATCTTTATAACTTTGTATAGAGGTGTACTTTAATTTATTTTTGCATGTCTATGTTTGTGTATGTATGCATGTGTGTTAATAGTGTGTGTGTGTGTGTGTGTGCAGGTAGTTAAGTGTATATGGGTATATGTGTGTGCATGCATACATATGTTTAGTTCAGAGGCTGACACTCAAGACTTCTATCCTCTTAGTGAACCTGGAGATTCCCAATTGCCTATGCTAGCTGGCCAGAAAGCTCTAAACTCCCCACCAGCATGCCAGTTAGATATATAGTTGTGTGTGTGTGTGTGTGTGTGTGTGTGTGTGTGTGTGTGTGCACTAGTGATACAAATTCAGACCTTCCTGTTTGTGTATCTTCCTAAGTCCTCTAGTTCTTTTACTTTGGACCCTTACAGTCTTTGAGTGTTCTTTAGACTGAAAGCCTGAGTCCACGTCTCTTAGAAGAAGAAACATGTGGGTAGGTAGCTGTTTTGAATTTTCTCACCTTCCTATTGGTGTCTAAAGATACCTTATGAACACTCTCTTTCTTGAATGAGAGGTCTGCCAATGTCCAGGAGAGGATTTAGCATTAAGTCTGAACCCTGAGTTGGGAGGGGAGAAGTCATACAGAGATGAAGTTCACATACTCTCTCAACCCATGGAGCATGATTTTTTTTTTATGCTGGTAGATGCTGCAGAGTGTCTCCCAGCCACTTCAAGACTAGATTTGACCTCTTCAAACCAGTCCACTCCACACAATCAACTTCAAAATATTGTCTTTTTTTTTTGCCTGAATGCTTTACTGCTCATCTTAAAATGCAGAAAAACATTCAGTTTTTACTCATGCTAATTGTTACTCATAAACAAACAACAATGACAAAAATTGAATAACCCCACTCATAAGCCCATATATTTTTTTGCAAATGAAGTAGAAATATTTTGGGTTACATTCTTCAAAAAGGGAATGAAATTATTCCCTTAACTGATGCCTGCACACATTTGACTTTTATTTATAGTCATGTTTATGGATACACACTATTATATGAATTTATATTTATATTTAACACATATTCACTTAATTGTACACTAACTTAGAATGTTTTCTAAGATTTAAGAGTTCTCAGTTAAGGAAATTAGATACATATCCAACAAATTTTTCAAATGAATACTAGATGCAGTGAATAAAATATTAGCTGTTGTAGCAGTTGATTCATTTAGGAACCTTTCACAAAAATGCCTTGTATTTTATGTCTGGATTTGAGATTAGATGAACAGATCTGATCCAGAATTGTGAAGGAATTCCTTAGTCATGTAAGCTCTACATCTGATCGCAATAATAGTACTTCAATATATCAGTCTGTTTTGAAGGCACTGTGAGGTGTTCATATTATTTTTCTCTTCTGAGGCTTTTACTATCCTGCTACAGAATTTATGGATATTTTCTTCTAAAAAGAAAGCTGTTTGATGGGTCAATTTTGAAATTTAATTACATTTTCCTTGTGCCAGCACCACAATCATTATTGTATGCATCACTCAGCTAATTCATAATCTGATAAGAGGAAATGTTCCTCATACTCAGCTTCAATAGCTGATTTGTTCATTTATGTTCTCAGTAGGCATTGTCTTCACTTACCACAGATGGAAACTCCCTCTTTCTATGGGAGAGTTACCAGTCATCTCACTAATCTACCTTGATTAATTTTATTACAGAAACATTCAGTTCTTATTTTTCAGTTATTTTTATTATTTTAATTACTTGGTACACGTTCTAAGGGGTTCTGACATTTCTAATAGTTAATATGTTCAGCAAAGAAAAGCCACAGCTAAATGAACTGAAATGTGAATAGAATTCAATCACAGCTACTCAAATGAAAGAGATGACATCTTTATTGGGTTCATCCCTGTTTAAAGGAGAAAAAAAATTATTCTAGGGATACAAAATTTATCTAATATTCGCGCATGTGCCATGCTGTAACAGTTTATAACACACATAAGGGGTTTCTGTGGTGATGTACTTTCTGTAGCCATAAGGGAAGCAAGGAATAAAAGAATAAAGAAGGAGCCAGAAAGGAGCTGGAAGTTCATGTATGGCTGGAATATCAGCTTGGAAACAGATGAGCTAGACAAGTCCATAGCAGTTATATCTTCCCCTTTGGTACAGGCTGATGGACTGACAATTACCTAAAAGGTACTGCTGATGCTCTGGAGAAGCCATGATAATAAAGTCACAATTAGCTTCATGGGCTACTTCTTCTTTTAACTACAGCTCTGCTTCCTGAAATCACGACAATGCAAATGTAGGAAAAGTATTTTTTAAAATCCGTTGTATATAACAGAACATATGTTTCTATAACATATGTGGAAAATTAATTACAAAGTCAAAAAAGAAAAAAGAATACAATTTTTACTTTGTAAAGCCAAAGAAGGAAAACCTGGAGAGTTATCCAGCACAGAGACACACATACACATTTTTGTCAAAATCTTAACCTTCATTAAGATTTACTTTTATGTTGGTGTGTGTGTTTGTGTGTGTGCGATCACATGTGCATGCATGAGTATGTGTATGTGTGTGTCTGCATGCTCCTGTGCTTGTGCATATCTCTGTGTGCAGGTGCCTCTGGCGATCACAAGTGGGTGCTGGACTCCTGGAAGGTGTAGTTAAGGACAGAAATGTGACTCTGAAAGAGCAGTAAGCAGCCTTGAACTATGACTGTTTATATTAAGTATTTTCTATTAGTAGCTTAATTTTAATAGAGCATTCAGGAAAACACTTTATAAGTTTTGGGTTTTGAAGGTAATTCTTCTTCTTGTAGCCTTGGCAGTCTTCAAGGCAGCTTGTAGCTCAGGCTCATCACATACCAGGGACTTTTGACTCTACTGCCCCCATTGGCTGGATTGGAGATAGGTGTTACCATTCTCTCCCATAATTTCTGTACGTTGTGTCATTTTTAGTGAAACTTTTAGTAGAAAAAATTTTAATGTTCCAAAGGAATCATAAGATTTCCCCTAGAGTATATTATGACAAAATGTAAAAAAAAATATAATTCAGTTTATATATTTGTCAATCAATCCAATTCATTTTTAAAAGACCAATTTATAGACATATAGGTGGGGTTATAAAAATGGTTAGCAGAATAATATATGCATAAATATACTATTTGATACTATATAGACGTAAATATATTATATAGAACAGAATTGATGATTTAGCAAGAAATATTTTGTTCTGCCATAATTATTGACTTGATGGCAAAGTAAAAAACTTTCATCAAACTTATCATTTATTTTCTAAGTTATTTGTCCAAATTTTCAGTAGTCTAATTAGCTCCATCTTCNGAAATGGGTTAGATCAGGATGTGAGAAATGGACAAGAAGAGGCTAGAACTAATGGGCCAAGCAGTGTTTTAATTAATACAGTTTCTGTGTTGTTATTTCAGGGGCTAAGCTAGCCTGGTGGCAGGGTGCAGCCTCCTTACTACAGGTGACAGTTGTGTGACTTGGGTAATTTTTAGGACCACTAGCTGTAGAACCAGCATTTATCCCTAGGCATGAACTGGCTTTTTGGAATACATTCCCTATGGAAAGATATTTTGCTTAGTCTAGATACAAGGGCTGAGTATCTATCAAGTGATGTGACAGACTTTGTTGGTTTTGTGTATGAGGCCTTACTCTCTCAGAGGGATAGATGGGGCGTGGGGTGGGGAGAAGGTAAGGGAAACAGGAAGACAGAAGGGAGAGATAACTGGTATTGGTATATAAAATAAGATTGTTTTTAAAATTTAAAAAGTTGGTTGTATTTTAACTATAAAAAGTGAATTTTTGTTTAGCAAAATCTAAATTTAAATAGACAGAAACATTGAAAATTAAAATTTTGTATCCATAATAATTACTTCTTAAATTGAATTATAAAATCAAGTTATTAATAAATGTAAAAATTACTTAATTGTATCAAAAGTTCTACTTTTGTTGAAATATGTTAAATATTAACTTGTAAATGCAATATTACTGACATTTGCAGCATTCAAAATAAACATGTTGCCCATTTAAATAATTGGTACTGTTCTTCACTTACACTAAACCTAGTTTTAAAAGGACCAATGCACAAATATAAATGCAATATAAATTATTTAATATAAAATTTCAGTTAAAATTCCACATTCCCATATGCATATATTATATACATTTAAACATATACACACATACACATTATATTTATTAAATATGCACCTACCCACGCATATGTATATATATTATTTGCCTCCAGAAACACAAATTTTAACACAGGAAGGGCAAGAATAATGACACTTCTGTAATCCATATCATGACACAGCTTAGTTACAATAGGATATTTGAAAACACTGATCTTATAATTTGCTTTCCTTTTTTGTACTTATATAATTTAATATGTACATATTAAACAGATAAACAGGCAGGTACCTAAACAATACTTATCAAAATGTCTGTTGTTATTCATTTAAACTTTTCTATATTTAAGCACTTAGACAAGGTGTTCTTCTAAGTCCTAGACAGGAGACATGCAGCTGCTTCTGACAGGACTATGCAGTATGAATGGCACCCTTGAAAGCATGGGTGTGGTCTCTACCTGAACTCAAAGTACTGCTTCTTAACAATTTGGGGGTTTTGAGTTATTGTTGCTTGGTTGCCTGGCTGTGCTTAGAACTGAGTAATGTTATTTCACACCATAATCTGGTATTTCAAGTTCAGATCCTCGTATTTCCCAGAAGAGAAAGAAAAAAGTAGGTTGATGGCACTCTACTGGCCAGGTTTACAGATGCTCCACTTTGCTCCTGCTTTATTACAGTTATGGCATTTTATTTTTCTCATTGACATGCTACTTCCTCTGTGGTAAAAATAAAAAATGCATGGGATGAATCACTATCAGTACTCTAATACCTGTTAATTTTTGCTCATTCCGACTTCATCTAAGTCACTTCCTACTCTATGTGAGTGTGGTTTTCTCTGCATTTGTTTTAAGCCCGATATCTTCTGATTTTCATTTTATAGTGTGGCCCTACAGCCCACACTATGGCTTCCAGCCTTGATTTTCTTACCTATATTAAGAACTATTTCCACAATTTTATAACTCAATCAATTTCTCAAAGGGGTGGGTTTTCTGTGTTTGTTTCTATAGTATCTTTCTTATTTACATACATATTAAAAAGATAAACAAGCAGGTAGATAATTAGAGAATAATTTTTAACTATATAGGTAGATAAACAGATCATAGACACATATCAAAGAGATGTTTATGTAGATAGATATACAGGTACATATGCATATTTGCACATGGTACTTGCAGAGTGAAATTCCAGTTCCTTTATTCTGCTTTGAAGATTATTGTACACTCATTTGTTATTACCTTTAGAGAAAGAGTTTTGATGCTATACAATGCTAAAAACCAGCCATCTATTTTGTAGTTGCTCTGTTTATTCTTCTGGGAAAGTTCTAGTACTCTTTGGAGAATACTCTCCGGCAGATCCTTCACTTTGAAGGTTTCTGTTAGAGTTTTATTGTAGAATCTTTCCCAGAACTTCATTAAGTTCAGAGGTCCTCCTGGAGTGCTTTCTCATGGAAGATGCACACCAGATCACTTTACAGTCTCCCCAGATGTAAGAGAAAGACACTGTGACCTCTATGTAGAAGTGGGGGTTTCTTTCATTGTGCTGGGATTTCAATATGTGATTTCAAAGTACTTCAATAAGCTCCCTACTGTGCTAATTAAAGATGGTATGTGGGTGTGGAAAACATAAGCGCCCTTTCACTCCATATACTTCTATTGATTCCATGCTTCTTATAGCTTAAGGACTGAAGGTCACTTTCAATCATTGAAGACAAATGATATCAAACTTTTCACATTGTTACAGTAGCTTCCCTAAACAGAAAATTTCCTCATTGTTAAAGGAACACATTTTTAACTGCTTTATTCTAAGGAAACTGCTTTCTAGGTCTATTATCTTAACCCTTATTAACTTTGGCTTTGTAATCTCTACAATGAACTTTTAAATGAGGCATATCTTATGCAATATTTCCCATTATTGATGTACACATGTTGAATGATACAAGAGGACATGTGAACCCCTGAGGACATTGCCTGTTTAGCACATGTGAATACTTAATCTTTCTCTCTTTTTTAATTGCTTGACATTTTAAAAGGCAGTTGTCCGTGAATGCACTAGTAGTGCATATATGGCATTTACCTGTATTCCGTTATCTTTGCTTTTAACACCTGTGTTTATTAATATTAATTTGGTGCATAAAATGTAGCATAGGTCTGCAGAAAAGTAAAGACATAGCAATGAATGTGACTTTCTTATCTTTATAATCCTAAGATTTTACAAAAGTTAAATTTTGCAATTCAAAATTGCTATTCATTTTAGTATTTAATTCACCAAAGAAAAGTTTATCCAAGAAAGGGTATACTAAGAAACACATTTGTGAACTAGGTTATAATTTGAGGTTCACTAATTACAGGAATGTCTTCAAATACATGCTGTGTGGCCCTACAGCAAAAAAGGTGGGTCCACTTTGAATACTGCCTTTGTTGCCTTTACATTCTCAATGAGAAAATACCATTACAACGGCAAGTTAGGGAAGGAAGGATTTATTCTGCTTTACAATTGCAAGCTAAAGGGAGAAGTCATGGCAGAGAAGACAAGGTAGTATAAGTGTGAGAGAGGTGGACAAATTGCATCCAACCTCAGGAATAAAGAGAAAGGAATGCTTAAATGCCTGTTCTTAGATTCAATTTCTTTTTATTCATTTTGGGGCACATCCTAGAAAATTCTGCAACCCAAATTCAGAGTAATCCTTCCATATCAGTTTTCAATTAACACAATTAAGAAAATCCTTCACAATTGTGTCAAAAAGACAATCTAATTCAGACAATTCCTCATTAGGACTCTACATACAGGGATCTCCCAGAATATACAAGACATTCACAAAATCAAACCAGCTCAAATGACATCATGGATGGGGAGAAATTTGTCAGTCTCACCCCTATCTGATGAAGGATCAGCAGCTAATGGCTATTGGGAGGGAAGAATCAGTTTTCTTCAGGGATGAAGGTTTGCAGAGACTATACATGCTTCAGTCAAGGTTAACCCCACATTCATGTACAGACAAGCAGCCATAAATGTACTCAGTGGCTAATAAAAAAAGAGAGCAAGATGGAGAATGAATAAAATTGGGAGGGGAAAGTGGTAGAGTTTATATGGATGAAAGTGAGGAAGTATTTTTGATCCAAACAGATTATAAGTATATGAATATAAATTATAATATTTAAAAATTTAAAAAGTCTAAGAAGATTTCCTCAAAAACAAAGGAAAATTTATTTAAATGATGAAAAACAAAATAAAAATAGGAAACAGTAAGTTTTACACTATTGTAATATTTGAATTAATTATGCATACATTCAAATTAGTGTGTATGAGAAAGAGAAGTACATAGAAAAGTGCATTTGAGATAAGGGGACAAACTTGCAGGCACATCTCTGTACCAGGCTTTCTTTGGGCCAACAATTAGCTCCCAAATTATGACATGGGGACTTCTTATTACTTTTGAATGCTCAACTTTACTTTATGCTTGTCCCATCATGTCATATAACTTAACCTGTTTTTCTTCATCTACATTTTGCTTCAAGGCTCTTTGCCTTTCCTTCCTTCTGCATGTCTTACTTCTACTGCTTCTTGTGCCTGTCTGTCTGGAGGCTGCCTGGCTTCTGTACTAGGTATTTCTCTCCTCCTCCTTCTCTCTCTGATGGGGGAAACAGCTTTAGCTTATCAGGGTAGTAGCCACGCCACGCCATTAGCCATTGGCTGATTGTTCGGGGTTGGACCATCAGGTCCCAGTTAGGTATAAAAGGTTGAGTCCGCGTGACAAAGCTCTCTCTCTGCGCGGATCGCCGACCTGCCTGCGTCTTCAGAGGAGCTCTGTCCGGTATTGTAACCTGTGCCCTTATTAAATTGTGTGTCTCAAATAAACTCCCACACTTGGCGCCCAACGTGGGGCACGAACCCATGACCCACTCCCACATCTCTCAATCCTAGATTTCTCCTAGTTATTTTCTCTCTGCCCTTCATCCCTGACTATCCCACTTCTGCCTAGCTATTGGCCACTCATGTTTATTAGACCAATGAGGTATGTTAGGCAGGCAAGGTGAAACAAAACACATCTTTACATAATTAAACAAATGCAGAATAAACAAATGTAACACATATTTATATAGTCAGAGTAATATTCCATAACAGAATTCCACTTAGGTGGAGTGTCCTATATCCAATGCCAATGGAATGGGTCTGTAAGTGGAAACAAAGCACTCAGGTTCCTCTTCCAACACCAACTCCAGACATCACTCATCTTCTCATTTCACCACAAAGGACACAAAGCTTCAGGAAGTAAACCATCCGGTGGTACCTGAACAATTCACAGAGCATCCAGGGGTCAAACTGAAATCAAATGCCACATTCTCTCCACAGTCTCATTCAGCATTTTCTGCAAAGCGAGAGCCCCTGGGAAAATGTCACACTGCAGGTTTGTTGTGCTTTGTTCTTCTGTCACCTGGGACAGTGTTCTACTAGCTTCTCTACTAGCTTCTGGCTTGTGTTGAAAGAATAAAAGGAGTTTCAGAAAAAAAATGGTTCAATGAAAATAAGGTCAATATTTTAAAGGCCTTTACTTCTGCATACATACAATTCTTAATGTTTAAAATTCTGCCATTTTGTAACACATAAAAATATCTCCAGAAATATCTGAGAGAAAGAAGCCTGTCTCAGCTTACTCCCCCCCCCCCCAAGTATTTTCTGAATTGAGGAGTAGGTTTGAATCATGGGTCAAATGGGACCAAGTTCTAAGAGTTACATATGATACTTTTGGGTCAGTGTATGAACATTTTCTAGATACAAACACACACACACACATACACACACACACACACAGATAGATAGATAGATAGATGATAGATAGATAGATAGATAGATAGATAGATAGATAGATAGATAGATGATAGATATCTCAAGGAAGTTAGTGTGGGGCTGGTGAGATGGCTCACAAGTTGAGTTTGATTCAAGGAGCACAAATGAACCATCATAGCCTCCTGTTCCAAGGTACCTTCTTCTGGCTTCTGGGCGATAGGCATGCATGTTTTGCCTGGACATATATGCACACAAAAGCCCATCTATACAAGTAAAGATGATTTGAAAAGTTACTGTAAGAATGCATATATAACAACAAATAAACCAATATTATTGATGCTCACTTTCCATTAGTAAAACAAAAATAATGCATTTTACTTCTATTTTTATTTTTTTGCAAATGTATACATATAAGAACTATAAAAAATAAGTCTAGGAAAGTTTAATAAATGTGGTTTTTCTGTTAGTCAATCAGATATCAGAATAATTAAGCATAGTTTATTGCTGTTGATACTTAATCTTTCAGGTACAAAACTGTGAAATGAAGGTTTACTTTTGATAGTGATGAAAGGGAGTCTAGTGAAATTTTAATAAATGATAGTATTAATTTTATTGAAAATATGTCAAATGAGTTTTTTCTTATATTGAAAATACAGTTTCATCTCCCCCTCCTCCTCCCAGTTCGTCCTCACCTCTCCACCTTTTCTTTATTTTGTTAGAAGGCAAACAACCATCCAAAGAATAGTAATAAATTAAAATAAGATAAATAAAAAGCAAACAAATTGCAGTATGTC
The DNA here is from genome assembly GCA_028555095.1 of Dicrostonyx torquatus. Taxonomy (NCBI): domain Eukaryota; kingdom Metazoa; phylum Chordata; class Mammalia; order Rodentia; family Cricetidae; genus Dicrostonyx; species Dicrostonyx torquatus. Next base: position 67,808 of record JAQHUG010000843.1, on the reverse strand, counting down.
AAAACAATGAGCAAATAAAAGAACCAAACACATAGCACAAAAATAATGTAAGCACAGATATTTATACATTGTCACAAAGAGGAACCCTTTAAAAACTCAAAACCAAGAGTCATAATGGATATTCAAAGGACCTGTAAGGCAAAGTTAATTTATTTATGTTTATCAATATATTTCTACATTCACACCCATGCATGTACACACATCACAAGTGCACGCATGTGCACATGCACACATACATTCACAAACACACTTGAAAATTTTTTTCAGGCAAACTCTGAGAAAAATCCCAAGAGATTTCTTGTTCAATTCTTTGCCAAACAAAAACCTCTACACCTTTCAAATTTATTTCCTATATACACCAAAGAATCATAATTGCCTGGTGTGCATTGTCTGTGGTCTATAAGTCATACTGGCCTACAGAGTATGATGCAAGGCTGGATCTTTCAAGGATTCTGTCAAAAGTTTTATATACAACACAGGCTCAGAATGAAGCAGAGTAATCTGCAAGAGCAATGGATAAAACTTTCACTGCTAAATCCTCTCAGTAACTCTTTCTTCAGTGTCATGAAGAGAGAACAATGACAGCAGTGTCAAGAGCAGTTTTGCAAATTTAGGTACTAAAAAGTAATCAATCAGTCCAATGACAGAACAAGGAAATTCAGGTAAGAAAGGTGCAAAGATGCCATTGACCTCTTGACCCTATCATTGGTGTGTTGATTTGGACTTAGTGTTTAGTTGGTTCTCATTTTCTCTGCAGAGCTACACCTTGCAGCACACTCCAGGGTTATTTTCCATGTGCTGACCTGCAATCAGGTCTCACGAGGGTGTAAGAGACTAGTCTGTTCTCCTGGTGTCTTCAAAGTTGTCTCTCCCAGAAAGCTACACTCAGAACTGTTTTCAAGTTCTCTCTTTTGCACCTCTTCAATTGTTTCTTTCCAAAATGTCAGCATTTTGCCTCAAGCTTTTTCTTATTTGCTGTCAGCTTCTGAAAGGAATTTGGGAAGGGCACTTAATACAACAGTTACCTGAAAATCCCTGAGGTCAGTCAGGATCAGATCCAATGTCTTAAACTTTCAGTATAGATTGACAACTCTTTTGCCTCAGTCACAAGCTAAAGACAGAAAAGAAAAATGCACCTGACTGGCCTCATGGCACAAGGAAGCAAAGCCATCAAGCAAAGACAGAATACAAAAGAGTTTCTAGCCAGAAATTGCTGCCTAAAAATAAAACTTGGAGTTCTGGGCTGGTGATACCTCCAAACAGGAGTTAACAAGATATCAGACATCCAGGGCTGTCTCATATTGAGTCAGAAAATTGGAGATAAAGAAAATCAGGAAGGGACATACAAGCATTAGGAGTGAGATAGTTCCTTAATTGTGAACCATGCTACTCTTTGTTTATATAAGTCATAACAAAAGGCTCACATTGAGTTAATCCATTATTAAACATTATCACTGGATTCGAAACCTGAAGGATAATTCAGCTCCTAATTTAACCTAAAAGCAGTTATCAGTTCACTAAGGTTCAGGCTTTGTTTCTTTGATCTATGAGGATAATTATGGGTTGGAACAGATGGGAAACTGGGGGACTGCCACGGACCGGCTCAGAGGAGCTCCACAGGCCGTGAGGAATCAGGGCCTTGTTCCCAGGATGGCACGAGTTAGCCGAATGACAGACAGACCAACACACAAGAGAGTGGTTTGAAT
>JAQHUG010000843.1:36570-51969 GCA_028555095.1 Dicrostonyx torquatus | reverse complement strand
TGACTTCTGGGTCCGTTTTTTTTTTTTTTTTTTTTCTGTACTTGTGGAAGCTCAAGCATTTTCTGTACATGGGAAGCCAAGGCGGAAAAGGTTGAGCAGCTGTACATCTGAAGGATACTAAATGTTTAACTAACAAAACATGGTCAACTGAGATACTTTTGAAAATGGTACAAACTGATAGTAGTTTATTTAAAGGGAGATTTAGCACTCTGGAGAATTAACAACCGATTTGGCACATAAAACCCAATCAATCACCGTGGGTGCTGAAAAATTATTTGCAAGAATTCACACTGTTGATTGTATTAATTGGACTCTGTCAAAAGGGTATGACAGATTGACTGATAAAATGTCTCTCCATGAAGGAAATATGCATGCCATGAAGACAATGTCCAGGGATGAGACTTTATATTTACTGGACAGACTTCATACCTTGGAATCCTCAATGAGGGCATTAGAGAAGAACACTGGAAAGGAGAGACAGACATCACAAAAGGCAGTGGTAAACAGATTTGAAAAGATTTTAAAAATTATCACATTTGATGACCAGAAACAAAAGGTAAAAAGGCAAAATTTAACCTTGTCGGTACGTAAAAATCTCCAGAATAGCTTCTTCAGAATTCTACCTACTTTTCCAGTAATAACATCAAAAAAAAGTATCTGGCTCCAAGTACCCTAAGGTTGACAAGGAATATCCATGGGAGCAAATACGTATGACCGATCTAAAAGAAATTAAACAAGCAAGATTTAGACTCCTTGAAATAGAGTGTTTATTAAACATTTGTCATGTGTTCCTTGGTTAGTATTGCTTATGTTGTTTGTAATTTTATACTTGGTATCTGTTCCTATTGTATATAGTTTTATTGGGTTTGGAATGATCTTGTTTAGACAAAAGGAGGAGGTTATGGGGAGGCTTTGTTAGTCAATCATCTTTAAGAAGTGGAACCTAGTTAAGGTATGGCTTCCTGGAGCCCAGGAAAAACCTGAGACAGACCAGGTGCTCACTCTCTCTGGGTGACTCCCATAGGACACAGGAGAACTTGGACTTTCCATTCTTATGACATGAGTTTCCCCTTATTAAGTAAAAATATAATTGTTTATCTTTAAGCTAGCCTGGCTATTTCCTAAAGCAAGCTAACTTCTATATCTGTGGTACTGGTAATATATTTAGAAAGTGTTCTCCTATGCCAACACATTCAATTGTACTTCCTACTATCACTTCCGTGAGGCTCAGTATGGTTGATTTTATGGTGAGGTCTTTGACCCATTTGGACTTGAGTTTTGAGCTTGGCTGTAGATATGGATCTATTTTCATTCTTATACATGTTGATATACAATTATGACAACACCATTTGTTGAATATGCCTTCTTTTTTCTATTTTATGCTTTTTGCTTCTTTATCAAAACTCAAGTGTTCTTAGGTATGTGGATTGATACCTGGGTCTTTGATTCAGCACCATTGGTCCTCATGTGTGTATTTAAATGTAATTTCAGTGTAATTTAAGTCATTTAAGCAAATGTTAAGAAACATTTTAGTAAGTTTTAGTTACATTTTAAATATCTAGTATGTGTTGTGTGTGATCTTTGATAGTCATTATTATGTTGAAGTGTCTTGATGATGTCATCTGAAAAGCAAAGCATTGGGACACACATGCATGCAGATCTTATAAATGGAAGAAAGATGAGGATATCTTAAGCGAAACAGGGGTTCTCAAAATAAATAAGCTATGTTGACAACTTTCTCCCAGTCTTCTAACCTCTATGAAAGAACAAAAGTCTATAGTTAAGCCACTCGGCTTCATGTAGAAAAACTGGAAAGTTGATACAGGAGAAAGTTATAATTACCTGAGAACACTGACTTGAACCTTTACTAGGTCAATATTTCAATTTTTTCTTCCAATATGCAGTTGAACAATCAATCATGAAACTAGAGTAGAAATTTCAGTGGAGGACAATTTTCTTCTTAATTTTGTATACACTGTGGTCTGATTTTCAAGGGTCACTTGATTCCAGGTGTCTTTGGAATAAGAAACCTTGTAGAAAATCAGTGTTTACCACTTTCCACCAGCAACTAGAATACTATGTCACTAGGTTTCTGAAGGATTCTGTACAGTGTGCTGTAACATGACAACTCTATCCCTGAAACAAGGGAAGTATCAGTAGCAGAAGTAGGTTAGTCAAAAGACAATTGCAGTGGTGTCCCATATATGGAAGCCTGCTGTAGAATGTGGACTTTAGTATTGACCAGCAGTAACAAAGAAGACAGCTATAATGGAATACCTCAGATAATGTTTAGCCTCATATAGTTTAGGAAATGCCTACATTTCAGTAAAAAAAGAACTCAACATAGTAAGAATAAGGAAGACTTCCACCTCAATTAAGAATAGCAATTATTTGATATGACCAATGAGATGACAAAATTTTAGGATTATAATGATCTTAAAGCAATTATCATAAAAGTGCCTCATGAGTCATTATGAACACAATACAAACAAGTGAGAATACAGAAAATCTCAGCCAATAAATAAAAGATATGAAGAGCCTAAGGAAATTTTTAAAACTACCAAATACAATAAGTGAGATTAAAACTCAATGCACTGGCTCAGCAACAGAAAGAAAATGATAGAAAAATAATAAACTTATAGGCTGAATAACAGTTACTCAATCAGAACAATAAAGCCCATATAAACCAGGAAGGAAAGCAAAAGAAAACTGATCCCAGTAGAGTTGCAGTACAGGACTCTTTAACAAAACTGCACAAACCTTATTTTATCAGCATCTACAAGGAGAAGAGTGGAATTTCTTGGAAACATAATGTTTTAACTTCACAACATTGACAAAAAATCCTATCAATTTTTAGATTAAAAAGCACATTAAGTTCAAAATGAGGTAAAAGAAGAAACTGGAGAAAAAGCATGAATACAACAGAGATGTTAGGTTACCTGTGAAAGAAAAATATGGTACATTCTTGTGTGCCTATATGCATTCATACATGCATGTGTCTGTGTATGTACATGGAGATGTAAGTGTGTGTGCATGTATGTGTGTGCATGCATGTATGTATGTTGGTACAGGGGTGGCTGTACAAGTAAGAAGAACGTTGACAGTCATTTATAGCAAGCTACTTGTAGGATTACCTTTGCAACTCCAGTCTACAAATAATGGCCTGGAGACATATTATTAATAATGAAAGCTTGGCCTTTCCTTAGGCTTTTTACTAACTAGCTCTCATAACTTAATTAACCCATATTTTAAACCTACATTCTGCCACATGGGTCAGTTACCTCTTATTACAACATAATCAACTTGTTTTAAGTCTGTTGGTGAAATCGCACATACAGATTCCTCCCAGCTTCTCTCTATCTACCCGGAAGTCTCACCTGTACCTCCTGCCTAGCTATCTAGCTATTGGCCATTTGGTTTTTTTATTATACCAATCTCAGAAAGATGTCTTCATACAATGTACAAATACCCCACAATATTTTCCCCTTTAAGTCTAATTATAAAAGAAAGGTTTTGACTGTGACATAGTAAAACTATACACAATAACAATTATCGTGTAAGAAGAACATTACACATGTCCAGTCCACTTGTATTTGAAAGATGCAGAGAAATTACCCTGTTATCTATCCTGTCTTGATGAGTCCAAAATTTTATACCTAAACCACTTTCTATAATAATTTGTATTTCAACCTAAAATGATCTTTTTAGAGATCAAATCAAATTCTTAGATGAACAATTTTAGCTTTTATATCTCTCACTCTTACATACTTTATACCTTTTTGATGAGTTTCTTTTCTGAACTTAGAAGCAAGGAAAAGTACAACAATAATAATCTAGTCTTTAACCCCATTAAAGAGTTAAGGAGAATATAATGTTACCTGAGTAAATAGGAAGTACAGAGCAAGCAACTTCCAAACTACATAAATGAAGAGAAATCTGTGTGTCTGGAAAATCACCCAAATTTCCTCCACAATGTTGGGGCATCTATCTTGGCATACAGGCCTAGACTATCAGAAAAAGTTTTTTTGTGAAGTAGGAAATTTCAAATTTTAGTTCTATTTTGTCTTCGTAAAATTCAGCAGTCATCTTGTTTTGTGTCCTCCTTGTCCAATTTCCACAGCATAACTGTAGGCAGTAGAGGCAAGGGCAGTATCTTACCCAAATAGCAAGCTTTGCCATGAAGAAAGTAAGCTCCACATGGAGGTTCTTCAATGTGCAACATCAGTTTTGAAGTAGAGTGGTGCCTTCAGGAGCAAATGTGTCTTGCTTTCATGAAAAGCCTTATGCTATTAAAATGACTTAAATTCCATATTATGTAGCTCTCTGAAGTGTTTGAATACCATCTATCTATCTAAATATTTTTGTTTGACATAACATAGTTAGTATGGTCGGACATAAATTTGATTAACCTGTATTTCTTAATTATATTAAATAGATTGTATTAAAAACATTCAATGACTAGAAATTTATACTACATTGTTAAATGAGTAGCAGAGGCACAATAACTTAAACAAGTGTTGCATGGGGACTGCTTTATGGTTCCTGGCTACTCAGCCCTGAAATAATCACACAGAAACTGTATTAATTAAATCACTGCTTTGCCCATTAGCTCTAGCTTCTCATTGGCTAGCTCTTTCATATTAATTTAACCTATCTCCATTATCTGTGTAGCTCCATGTGGCAGTGGCTTACTGGGAAAAGTTTCAGCATGTCTGATTCTGGTGGGGCTACATGGCTTCTCCCTGACAACACCTTTCTCCCAGCATTTAATTTAGTTTTCCTCACCTAACTATATTCCCTGTGCAGGCCTAAGACAGTTTCTTTATTAACCAATGGTATTCAGAGCATAAAGAGAGGAATCCCACATCAAACATACAGTATCCAGAATCTCTGTGTAGTTTCATCTTTATGTGGGTTTATTTTAACCTCTATTTCTTTTATTTTTATTTTTAATTTTTGGCTTTTTGAGACAGAGTTTCTCTGTAGACCAAGTTGTCCTTTAACTCAAAGATCCACATGTCTCTGCCTCCCAAATGCTGGATTAAGGGTTTATGCTACCACACCTTGAACTCACAGAGATCCTTCTGCCTCTGCCTCCCAAGTGTTTGGATTAAAGGCGTGTGTGGTCACACCCTACTACGCTCTTTTTTTAAAGACTTTATCCCTTTTTTTTCAAGCCTACATACATTTCTAAACACACAATAAACAGTTTAGAGGTTTTCTTTATCTTTGGATCTATGTTCACTGTATATCTCTCTTTTTCTGACCACAAGAGTCTTTAATTTGGTAAGCAATATGACAAAGATTAAAGCCATGGCTTTGATGGCTAGATCCAGCCCACTCCTTGGCTTTTTTCTGAGAGCCTAGCCTCATGGCAGAGGTACTGGCCAAAGCCATGTTTATTGTCACAACTCTATGGTTTTGCAAGGTCCATGCCACAATCAAGAAGCACGCTGTAGACTATTCATAAACACCATGTAAGTGTTTTGTGACAAAGCCTCTTAAAAGGGTTGCAAAGTTTTTCAGCTAAAGTTGATCAGGAAGCCTCTCTTAAATGAGACCCATTTGCCTCTATCAAACAAAGTCCACCTGAGAAAATGCCACTATGAATAAGCCATATTTCCAATTGTGAACCTATAATTCTCAAAATCTCATTTTACTTAAAGTGAAAATGCCTGGCTTATTCAGCTCCTGACCAACATTAGCAGGACCAGGAGTAACTTGGGAAAGTGTGCAAAATTTCATACCCAGGATTTCAGAGTGAAGTAAACCCAGCACACCCCATGTTTTTAGAGCTTTATGAATGTTATTTTGGTGGTCTTTTCTGTTATTTAACTAAACGACTCATGTGTGTGCTTAAACAGTCAGTCACCCCACCTCCTCTTACAGTTCTTTGAAAAGTCTACTGATATAAATCAATGAAGAATGATGTTATCAGGTTACCTTCAATGAATTTTTCTGGTAGTTCCCAATCAAAATTCAGGAATGATAATTTTGTTGATCCAAATGAGATTATTTGCATTCTATGCTGAAGTTAGATTTTGAAACCATAGCACTTTAAGTGAGTCATAGACGAAGATGTGTATACCCATGGAGACATGGGCTCCTGAACAGAGAGAGCTAGGGCAAAACAAAGCAAGTCTACGATTCTTATGGAATTACAAGGCTATATCACCTTCCTTCCAGTGAACATAAAGGGTCTCTAGTTCCAATAGGCTTTGGTTAGTGTGTTACTTTGGGGAAGAAGACAACAGTGTGATATAATTAATGGGAGTGACTACTACTCAAAATAGTCGAGTGCAGTCATGTAGGGACAAACAACTATCTAGAGGTAGAGTGGTTCATGAAATAGGGAGGTGGCTAGTTACAGAGAAGCCAAAATCAGGCAATGTCCTTAGTCAGTCTTTATTTTGTCTGAACCTCGGTCTTTTCATCCTTGTCCATCCTGGAAGCAAGTATCTGTACTACTGGGTGGTCTTTCATTATTTCGCAGTCTTTAATGTGGATGTTTTATTTATAAGAGACATTTTATATTATTTATAACTAATATCACCAATAAATAAATCACATTCAGGTAATGGCTACTAGGTCTGATACTAAATGAAATTCTGCTAGAGCTGAGGAAAATAACTTTGTCAGGGAATGACTTATAATGAAGGGTTTTCTGATTGTGTTATCAACTGCACTTTCCTAGAATAAAGTGTTTTTCAAAACTAAGGCTCTATAAAATTGACTTGCATCTATTTTGGAACAATGGGGGAAAAGAGGAATTACAGAACAATGGAGTTTGTCGACTATTTTTAACAACTACAAAGATGAAACTGGCTAGCTCAAAACACTGAATTCCCAGTGCTCAACCTGAAATCTCATTTTTTTTGTGTGTGAACATGCTACAGCTACATTTGTGGGTCTGCAAGAACCAGGAATCGAATGCAAAAACTGAGCTCACATAGTCTGCCAATTTCAATACCCACTGAACTCAGATAATTACTAAGTCACTTTTGGGAAAGTAAGGAGCTTTGATCAGAATAGGGATTAATTTCAAGAACTAGTATCAGATATAAATTGAAAGCATAATAAGATATTTAGTATCCACAACCTCATCCCCTATTTCTCCCATTTGACACAGTTTTTCTTTATTTCCTTGATGTAAATATTTCTTTCTTATAGTAATTATTCAATTTTAAAAGAAATATGACTATCTTAACTCTTACCTTTTATCCACTCAAGTATCTACATTATAAACTTCTAACCAATTTAATTTGCAGACATGAAAACATTCAGAATGCTTTAGATAATTGTGCTCATTGAGATACCTGAAAATATCTTAAATGTATAGGATTATTTCATTTAAAAGAAAGGCGATTTTTTATTATGAAATATAGATGTTTAGCTTACATAAATTATACAGTACATTTCACTGGTGACCTTCTCTTTTATGTATTCCCAACAATGACCCAGAAAGGTCAGAGGCAATGAATTACAGACGAGAATTGTTTTAAACTTTTTAAATATTTATTGATGCTGTTGCTTTTTTGTTGGTGGTAATATGCATGTGCTTTAAGGGTTATAAGCTGATTGAATAATTCAGTTGAAGTTGACTCCCTTATAAAATGTAAAGCAGTGGTTTTCAATGAGATGAAGATGGTAATTATAATTTATTGCTCTGAGATCATTAGTGGTTAATTGATTACAGTATTTCTTAAAATCATAACACATTGAAAACACTTTAAAGTTTGTAATATTCAGGATAGAAAAGATACAGGAAGATTTAAAAATTATAAGTGTATATACCAAATATATCTCTAAACTAATAATGGCCCAACTCCAAAATCATCCAGGCAAGAGGTTATAGACAGGAGAAGAAAGAATTAAAAATGTATTTATTGAATCAGGTTAATGCTACTTCTGCCAAATTCAATATGTTACTGTCATAAAAAGACACTTGAAGGGAGATGAAATGAAATTCAGTAGCAAGAACCAGAAATGGCAATACCACTTAAGACACCATTTGGGTAACTAGAATTAAGTTGCATGGCCCAAAATAATTGCAGAGAAGGAGGGATACAAAGAAATTTATGAAAAGCCTGATTTGATCACCACCCTTTAAAGCTACTGACGCACACAGTAAGCCCCATGTCTGGATGGAGTTTTAAACAAATTTATTAGACTCATAGAAATTTGAAACCATTGAGAAAGATTCTGAAATTGTTAAATAACTGAATCAATAAGTCATGAGATGTAGAATTTCAGTGCAATTCCCCTGCAGAATGGTTAAATGATAATGAAATTAGTTCCACTGGGTATCTGAATACTTCTCTTTAATATCAATATCTTGTAAGACTATCAGGTTAATAGATAGGTTTAGGCAATACATTACAGGATTTAGAGAAACCCACATTGATTCTCTGAATATGATTTAAGGGTGGGTTAGTTTATTTGAAATATTTTATATAAAATATCAAGTAGATTCCCCTTCCCTATCAAAAATAATGTCATGATTATTTATTTTAAAAAGTTAAGAATCTTATTACATATTTCACTTGCTCAGTCATTGTGCTGAGTACAAAGTTAGGTTGCTATGAAAAGTGACACTACATTAGCATAATTACAGTAATCAAAAGTGAATCTGATTGGGAAACTGCCATGCTAGGATTTGTTTCCACTTCAGTGTAACTCCAAATAAATATTTTATATATTTTGATGCAGAGGAGATAATTTGCCAGGAGTCATGTATTTCCAGAAGTACACACATAGGATGCATATTTTATATTGTCTCAATGCTGTGTCAGACTTTCAGATAAGATCTGAAAATAATTAATTATATAGGAAAATTTTATACTGTAATGCAGAATTTCTTCCTTGATTTCCTTTCTATTACTATAATAAAGACCTCCCCAAAAGCAAGATGACGAGAAAAGGGTTTATTTCACTTCCACTTCCACATCACAATTCATCATGAAAGAAGCCAAAGCAGAACTCAATTCAACATTATGGATGTAGAACCCTAAGGAGAGACTATTGAGGAGTGCTGTTGACTGTTTTGTCCCCATGGCTTACCCAGTTTGCTTTCTTAGACAACTGAAGACCTCCAACCCAGGGAAGGTAGGACCCACAGTGGTTGGAGCCTTAGCATATAAACCATTTAAAAGAATAAATCCCCATAGGCTTGCCTGTGGGCCAATCTTATTGAGATGTATTTTAAATTGAGATTCATTTCTCACTCATGACAATAGCTAGTATCTAGTTGCAAAACAAATACAAAAACAAAGCAACAACAAGAAAAACACAAAACCATAATCAGAAGTTTCCTACATTAAAATCTTCATTATTTTGATTATTTTGGGGAAAGTAAAACAATTCATGCCATATTGTATTGTGTATGACTCAATGTGACCTTCAAATAGAGCTCAAATTCTGTCAAAATGTAAGGCTGCTAAAGAAAAATGAAACAAGTTACACTGAGAGTTTTTGAAAAGCCATTTCACATACTCAGAGAAAAGTGAATGCTATTTTTATTTCTGCTTCTAGTTTAAATTTAGAAAGAATGACATCATTGTATTTTAGTTATAAAGTCACACTCTGAGTGTGTGCTGGTAACCTATGCCTAACTGATGTGGGGATATCTTATGAAAAAACATCTCTAATGCAGACAATTCTTCCTTCCTTTCTTAACTTAATTATAGATCTTTCTGGAAATATTGTTCTAACACATTGGTCTCCTTCTGAAAGAGAAGAGATAATGTCAATCCTTACAGTGATTTATTTTTAAAAACTTTGATTTGGGATTTTATTTTTGCCCATATTTTTCTACAGAAATATAATAGTCTGAGCTGAAGATACTTAAAAATTCCTCAGCAATGTGTTGAAGGAGTAGCTGCTTGGTTGGTCTGGCACAGAAGCTCTATTATTTAAAACCCTGCTTGGGTCATCAGCTTTAGCTTCTTATTTGCTAGCTTTTACTTCTTAATTTAACCCATTTCTATTAATCTGTGCTTAACCACGAAATGGCCTACCAGCAAAGTTTCAGCATGTCTGTCTCCAGACAAGGCTCCATGGTTTCTCTTGGATGCTGCCTCCTTTCTCCCAGTTTAGTTTTCCCTGCCTAATTCTGTTCCTCTATAGCTCTGCTATAAGCCAAAGCAGTTCTTTTATTAACCAATGGTATTCACAACATAGAGAGGGGAATCCCATATCACCTCCTCTTTTCTGTTTAAATAAAAAAAAGATTTTAACTTTAATATTGTAAAATTATATGTAACAAAACAAGTATCAAGCAAAAATTACAGTTATAATATTTATATCTACTTTATCTTTTATCATAACTAAGGAAAACTATAACTATAAATTCTTTAACTCCATCAAAGACTAAAGGAGACTATAACATTACATAAGTAAACAGGAAGAATATTGTAATGTTCTCTAGAAATGACAGAGACAGCTCAATGCCTGGACAGTCAATCAAAGTTCTTCTATACCATTGGGGCAGACCCATAGTATCCAACAAACTTTTCCACAAAGCAGTAAATTTCAGAGACAGGTCTGCCTATATTGGCAGTTTGTCAGTAACTGTCTTTTGTGTCCTGCAGAATGTCTGCAGACACCTTCATAAAGCGGGAACCTTGAAGGATAGCCTCAACTTTATGCAAGTTCAGCAGTAATTTCTCTGTGTGTTCTGCATATCCAGTTCATCAAACCATCCAGGCAAAAGCAGTTTCTTGCCCAAATGGCTAACCAATTCCATAAGGAGCCTCTTCAATGCCCATATTCCTCTTGAAGTTATTGGTGCTGACAAGATCAGATGTGTCTCATTGTCATAAAATGTCCTAAGTTCTTAAAGATTTTAAATGCAAAATTCTGTAGCCTTTTAAAGGTTTTAAGAATGCCTATCTATTTGAAATACATCACTGTACATCTAAAAAAAATAACTATTATGACTATTATAGATGACTCTCTATTACATTATATTTTTAAATAAGCTGCATAAACACAATACCTTAATCAAGAGCAGAAATATTCATATAACCAAAATTGACCTTAAGTTTGTATCAATAAGCCAAGATCCATACCAATGAAAATCTCTATAGCATATACCCTTTTCAATGTAAAGAAACATTTATAGACAATATTTAGGGATATGGGCATAGTTCTGTCCAAACTTCTTCCTGCTGTTTATTGGGTGAAGTAATTTTTGAGGGATGTTCAAGGCAACCTTTCAGGTGGTTTTGGTCCGTCAAACCACATTAGTCTAGAAGGATTCCACAGGTTCTCATCCTCTATGGAAACAAAAGAAGAACTTTTCCAAAGCAACATATCCTTAGACCCATTTTCTTAAGTTATCTTTGTACTATACATGTTGGTTTAGCTCAGCAGCCTATACAATGAAATGCCTCACTGTACTTAGCTCCTTCACCATCAAAACATTCAAAGAAATCACAATAATATACATAATCCAGACTATCTGTGAATTTTCCATCTTTATGGGTTTTTTTTTATTCCCTTTAATTTATGACTGTCTGTAATCTGTGTTTTTAAAGACTTTGTTCTAATTTTTATAAAGCATTTATTTTCTTTTATAACTCTCTATATTCTTTCTTTCCCAAGCCTATGTACATTTATCTAACACTGTGACCCATTTAAAGGTCTTTTATGTCTGAATCTGTCCTATTGTGTATCTGTAATTCTTTCCTATCCAGGAGCACTTCTTAAAATGCTAAAACCTTCCTAAAAACTTAAGCTGTGCATTACTATAGGAAATATAACAGTTCCTGCTTGCTCCACCCAGTCTGATATGATGGAGCTGGTCACCACCTCTGAGAGCCATGCACAGTACCCCATCTCTAGGCACAGAGCAGGTCCATGTTGCCACCAAGCAAGCCATAGCACATTGCTCACAAACCCCATTCAAATGCTTGGTCTCCTGAAAGATCCAGGGGTTGCACCATCAGCACAGCCCAGAATGCTGGCTTAAAACCATGGCTTATTTTCAGCTTCTACTAAATATTAAGGGAGCAAAAAAATCTCTCTTAAGGGAGCCACAGCATGCCTCCAGCAAGCAAAGCCCATTCAGGGAAAAAATGTGTCTAAACTTTGTTTTTAGTGTCTAGAATTCCTTTTCAAGACCTCTCAGATTTTACATGGATTTAGTCCACCATGTTGGCACCATTTTGTTGGAGGAGCCACTTGATAGTTTCAGCCATTCAGCTCCAAAATAGTCATACAGAAACTATATTATTTAAAACACTGTTTGGCCTATTAGCTTCAGCTTCTTAATTGCTAACTTTTACATTTTAATTTAACCCATTTCTATTAATCTGTGCATCACCACAAGTTGTGGCCTACCAGCAAAATTTCAGTGCCTCTGTCTCTGGTGGAGGCTCCATGGCTTCTCTTTGACTCCACCTCCTCTCTCCCTACATTCAGTTTTGTTTTCCCTGCCTAGCTTTTTTCCCCTATAGCTCTGCTATAGGCCCAAAGCAGTTCCATTATTAACCAATGATATTCACAGCATGCAGAAGGGAATCCAACATCACCAATGACCAACACTAAATTATCTAGAAACTAAATGTATGTATGAAATAAAAATCAAGAGGTTTAAGACATATTTTAATGGTTATGAGTACTTGCTGATTTTGAAGAGTTCCCAGTAACTATGTCCAAAATGTCACAACTACCTCCAATTCAAGATTGTGAGAATCTGATACACTCTTCTGGACTGCACAGGCAAATGTACTCATGTGAACATGCTCCTAAACAGCCATGCATTTGTACATATAAGTAAAAGATAAAATTAAGGGTTGGAGAGATGGCTCAGCAGTTAAGAGCACTGTGTGGTCTTTCAGAGGACCAGGGTTCAATTCCCAACACCCACATGACAGCTCACAACTGTCTGTGACTCCAGTTCCACAGGATCCAACACCCTTACACAGACATATATGAAGGCAAAACCATCAGTGTTTTATAAAATAAATAAATTTTAAAAAGATAAAATTAAGTACTTCATTAATTCTTTGAGAATTTCATATCAGGCTTTGATCAAATTCACCTCCATCCTTCCCCATTTACCACACTCCCTATAAATAAAATAAAAAGTTTGAGTCTGGTTGATTGGCTTTCACTGCTAGCATAGGCTCCCAAGACAAGAACATTAGCATCAGATGTAAATACTCTATCTCCAAAGCTTCAAGAAACTTTGTTCATAATATGAAGCAAATAGAAAATTGTTTAGGAGGTCAAAGAGTCTTTTTCCTGAGTCTCCAAATTGGCATCATTTACTGGACTAATGAATGAGTGGCCAGAGGTACCAAGTAAAGGCCTGCATGGTCAACCTCAACAATTCAGTTGCCATTCAAGCCCAGATCCATCATATTGGTACAGTATATTACATCTATGCTATCTATGAGTTGCTGGAGTGAATGAAGGAGCTGGTCCTATGGAACTAGATGTTATTAGTGAATAGGACCAGTCTTAGGCTCACTGATCAGATCTCACATGGAGTCTTTGTGGCTGCAGTCCTATTTGGCTTGCCCTGCTGGGAGACAGAGAACACAGGACAGTGGTAGTACCTGAAGCCTAAAAGATTGAGCCTAGAGAGCCTCAGAGCAGCAGACAGAGAGGTCAGGTAGGTATGCTGCAGCCTGGAGTTTGAAAGGAAACTGCCCCTTGATGCCTTGCCTAGTCACAAGATCACATTGAATCTGGCCAACAACAGGATATCCACGATGGATCTCAACAACAGGCTAGTATTTATGGCATGTTTGAAACCAGAAACCTTGAACCCAACAAACAACTCATTGCAATAAATATTTTCATGTAAAGCTGTTCAAACAAATTAATACTGTGTGGCACATGGCAGTTTTCAATGTCACTATAGCAAACAAATATGTGATGGAGAGGTGGGAAAGATGGAGGACCTGAGAAATGAATGAGTGGTGGAAAGCGGTGGAAGTAGAGACGTGACAGTGGTAATAGGTGTGAGAGAGGGCTGTGGTGGAGGGGTGGACACACTGGACATGAACTTGCTGAGTAGGACTGATCAGGTAGTGTGCACCAGCTGGGAGATTGCCCTCCAACACTGTCCCCCACAAAATGCTGCCCAGTTTGCATGATCACCCTGATTATAAGCAATGACAGGATATCCAAGATGAAAAAGAGTTCATTTTCTGGATTTGACTTCCTCAGAAGAGCTCTATGGTCTATGCTGTTTCTGGAGGCCTCTTTGGTACCTGTGGTCTACTTTCCTAGTCAGTGTTGAAGCAGAGGTTCAGGTAGATGTTTGTGGTCTTACCCCAACTGGAAATCAGGCTGATTTCCTGAGGGCCTTATTGATGTGAGTGGCCCATTGTTGTCAACTGAGGCCATAGTGACATCCAGGCCGATGCTGCCACCAAAGGCATTGTCTGGGTCCATGGTCCTACTGCAGTTGGGGTCTATGTTGATGTCCGTTGCCTGTGTTACTACTGAAGGCCATGAATGTCCTTTATCTGGGCTGCCTACTGAATCCATTTTGATGTCTGTCGGCCATACTGCCTCCAGGGGCCATACTGATGTGAGGGCAGAGATAATTTCTAATAAACTCTTTTAGTCTTGTAACTTATGCCTGGACTTGATACATTCAGTACATAAAAAAAAAATAATGACCAAATGAACCATTACTTTGAACCACATTAAGAAATAAGAGACCAGTTGCTTCTCACTATTCACTGGCCTTTGTTACTTCCCTTATGTCATACAGGCCGTACTTTCTTGGTGTGGATAGATTGAGCCAGTATGGCCAACTTGTAACTACATTACATGTTTCCTTGCTGTCAGCTATAAAAGAACTTGAGATTCTCTTTCACCTAAGCACCTAAAACACTGTGGACCAAACTTTTCTGCCCATGAAACTGAAAGATGTTTCCTAAAATTGCAAATTTCTGAGGTTAGCCACAGGCCTGTTTACTTTTAAACTCCAAGAATCAAACTCAGAGTTATCTATGTTTAAATATGGTACTTAGATGCTACTGAAGATCAGTGAGAATAATATTAAGGGATTGAAGAGATGACTCAGAGGTTAATAGCATTTGTTGCTCTTCCACAGGACCCAGAGGATAGCTCCTAACCTTCTGTGACTCCAGTTCAAGGAACCTAGCATCTTTCGTTTGCCCCAAGCACAGCATGTATATGATGCACAAGCATAACTACAGGCAAACACACACATGGAGGACTATCCAAACTGATGAGTGAGAGCTGCTTCCCTCAGCACCATTTCTCGTTGGTGTCTTATTAAGTAATAGTTAAGCTGCTTCACTGTTGTAAATAGGGGGGAGTGGGGGGTGCGTGTTGTTTGTTCCCCGCACCCAGCTTCCAAACCCCCAGCCGCTGGCCCGCTCAGTGGCTGGCTGCACCCGAAATAACCAC
>JAQHUG010000843.1:4512-19339 GCA_028555095.1 Dicrostonyx torquatus | reverse complement strand
TGACATCTTGAATTTTGCATGCAAATGGACGGGAATAGAAAACACTATCCTTAGTGACATAACCCAAACCCAAAGAGATGATTATGGTATGTACTCATTCATTAGTGGACCCTAGCCATAAGCAAAGGACATTAAGCTTATAGCTCACAAGCCTAGAGAAGCCAAATAGCAAGGTGAACCCAAAGAAAAACATGTATATATCCTCCTGGAAATTGGAAGCAAACAAGATCGTTGGGCAAAGTTTGAAGCAAGGGAGTGTGGATATGGGTTGAGGTAGGGGTCGGGATGCGGGAAGGGGAGAGGAGGAAGGAGAAGGGAGAAGGGAAGGAAGTGGGATGGTGGAGATGTAGGAAGGGTGGATATTGGAGAAGTGAATAATATATCTACATTAAGGGAGTCATTTTAGGATTGGCAAGAGACTTGGCCCTAGAGGGGATCCCAGGTGTCCATGCGGATGTCCCCAGCTAGGTACTTGGGCAGCAGATGATAGGGTGCCTGAACTAGCCTTATCCCATAGTCACGATGATGAATATCTTGATCATCATCATTGAAATTTCTTCCAATGAATGGAGATAGAGACAGAGATGCACATCCTCATCAGAACAATCGACTGAGCTCCCAAGGTCCACTTAAAGAGCAGAAGGAGGGAAAAGATGATCAAGGAATTCAGGATCCTGACGGGGTGCTCCACCTACTGAGGCAGTGTGCCTGATCTAATGGGAGCTCACCAAATCCAGCTTGACCAGGACTGAATGAGCATATGATCAAACCAGACTCTGAATGTGGCTTCCAATGGGGGCAGACTGAGAAGCCATCGATAATGGCACTGGGATCTATCTCTTCTGCATTTAGTAGCTTTTGGGAACCTAGTCCTTTTGAATGCACACCTTCCTAGGCTGGTATGGAGGGGGAAGGCCTTGGACTTCACATAGGGCAGGTACCCTGCCCCCTCTTAAGGAAGCAGGGGGAGTGAGGAGGGATAGTGGGGGAGCAGGAGGAGACTGGAAGAAGGGAAGGAAGTGTAAATTTTTGAATGAAAAATAAAAGAATATGAAAAAATAAAAACTAAAGACATGTTCTACACTTAGTTAACTGATGTTGTCATATAAATTTTCTATATTTTATTTACTAAAATGAAATCCTTATATCCTGCTCATATTCAAGGGAAAGGAATTACACAGAAGAAGGGAATATGTGGGTATGTGTAACTAGGGACCTGCTTCTAAGATGATTACTACCAATCCTTGTATTTATAATCAATGAATGTTTGGGCTATGTAAAACAAGGTTTTGTCATTTAGGACATGTATTTTAATCATGGAAGAAAACACTTCCACTTGTATCCTATGGCTCCAGACACAGGTATGATTTTGAAAGGAAAGAACATGTATTTTTCTCTCATTTTCTACAACATGTTTGTTGTAGTAGTAATTTATACAGTCGTGGAACTTCAATGTGGTTTTATATAATTCTAGAAGTCCAGAAAAAATAAAACAGGGGAAATCTTGAAGCTATAAGAAAAGACAAAACTTTCCATGAGCGAGGAAAAAAATACCCTTTTTTGATGGCTAAAATTTACTCCTTCCAAGAAATATTTACCTATACATAGGATAACATATAAAGACATTTAGTGAATCTATAAATTATAAGTATGGCAGAAACATGATAGACAGAGAAGTAAATCTAAACCCACTGTCTGTTTTAGCGAAGAAAAGAAAATGCTTTTCTGCCTCCAGCATCCAGTAGAGTTGAGTTATTATCTTCTCCAGGCTGATACCGAAGAGATGAGACTAAAGAGATGAGATTGCTCCTGACTGTTGTCAGTGTAGCTTGCATTCCTTGGGTCCATGATGTCTGCTCAGAAGTTTCTTTCCTAGTAATTTTACCCATAATATTTTTATAGCTTTTTTAAAGAAAATTTCACAACATGAACCCACAGCATCCTCACTTCCCAGTCTTGATGTGCAAGTTATATTCATTAGTGAATAACACTGTGTCACAAACAATGCATCCATGCTGTACTAAAGAATGATATAAAAGCACTTCCCCTTTTTAATGAAGAAATAATACAAATTTAAATTCTCTTCATTCTCCCTGTGCCTTTGTGCCCTGTCCATTGTTGTATGAGTCCAAATCATTGTCTTAGTGAAAACTATCTTGTGAATCTTAATGTTCCTGTGACTGTGTCTGTCCTCATCTCTTTCTGTGTGGTTGTGTGTCTTTTTGTCTGGCTGTTTTGTCTTATTGATAGTGGTGTGACTATCTGTGTATGACTCTATCTGTTGATTGGATTGTGTTAATCTCTAATAAAAGGTTTCTCTGTATTTACTGAATAATATAGAAGGCACATTAAGAAGGAATGAGATATATTATAGAAATAGTCCACAGAATTTTTCAAGGGACTAAGTCACTGGCTCCCACTGACAGAACCGACTCAGATAATAAAATCATTGTTTATCAACCAATATCTGCGAATGTTTGTTTTAAAATTTTGTGGTAGATTTTAAGAAGTCTCTTTTAATTTCTGTATTTGTTGATTTCAGCAATGATATACCTAAATTTTTTCTGGGTCACAGGCATGTAAGAATACATAATTCAAGATTGCTGCTAGGCATTCTCTTAGGTTGCAAAAGTTGATTACCTCTAAAATTCACGGTAAGTAAGTTTGGTTGTTACATTGTTCTCTTAAATAAAGACAAGTTAAACAAACAGTTTGAGTGCAAAGTAGGCTAACCCTTAAGCTTTAAGTGACCTCTGGGTGTTTTAATTCTGGCTATGGTGTCCAGCAGAAGTTCCAGTCTTTAAGAATATAAGAGATACTTTTGTAACACTACATTGCTGCTTTCTGGGGCAGAGTGCTGCATCAGAAGGTAATCAGTGTGGGATGGAATTAGAGGAAGGATTGTCAGTTTTTTTTTCTGGGGAATGAGGTCAGGAATGACATCAGTGGGACTGGGATTTGAGAGATAAGTTTTTCTTTTAGTAGAAAAAGATGAAAGGCATTTCATACAAAAGCACAAGAAGAAATGGACTACTGGAGTGTATAGTTAAAACTAGTTCAGAGCAGACAGCATTAACAAATGAACAGAAATATAGAAACAAAACAAACTGAATTGAAATTGTGAAATAGCTTCTATTCTTAGGCTGAAAAGTCTGGAGATTATCGAAGGTTCCATGAAAACTCATTAAGATATATAATATAATATTTGGTAAAAATGAACTACTGGATACAATTGTAGGACTATTCTACATTTATGCAATACATGTGCCCTATAACTATAGGAATAAGCTACAAACTACATTATCTTTTAAATATTCATATATTAAATCTATAACATCTGAGAAGATGCCTTTTGGTGAAGGTGCTTTGGGAAGATACTTATGTTTAGAGGAATTCTTTATTCCAGAACATAATGATAAGATTGATATCTCTAACTGGAGAGAAAACACAGATCCTTTTCCTCTGCTCTAGAAGAACATAGTCAGGAATTACTACAAGAAAACCAGAGGATCCATATTTGCTAATATTGTCATAAACTTCCCATCCTCTTGAATTTGAAGGAATCAAACAAAGAAAAAAACAACCAAGTATTTGTTGTTTAATTCACTCAATCTATGGTAATTTCTTATAGAAATATTAAATAGCACAACAATTTCTTTTTCTTATATCTCATTCTGTGTTTCAAGTAATTATAAAATCAAGGCAAGGAACCAGAGGAATAAATATAAAAATAAGAATTCCCTGACCAAGTATGTCAGAGTTGATCAAGTCTCTTACATTTATCTATGGCATCATATTGAAAGATTTGAAAGAGATGGCTATTTTCCTATCTCTCAATTTGATTCATGGCTAAATGTATTGCATGAATTATATAGACATATATGTAAAAATATTAGTGTATCAGAGTGTAAGTAAGTGGAAAATAGTAAAGCTGCCATACCCATAAATTAATATGGAAAAACAGTGAAAATACAATTATGTATATGGTGTGGGAAGTCCTTCTGTATATGTGTTGCTCTTATTGGTCAATAAATAAGCTGTTTTTGAGAAATAGTTAACAAATATAGCCAGGCTGGAGAGAGAGAGAGAGAGAGAGAGAGAGAGAGAGAGTAGGCATAGTCAGTGGGATGCCATGTAGCCTCCAGAGAAGAAAGATGCAAGCTGCCAGCTACACCCTTGCCAGGAAGCTGCAAACCTCATGTAAAATAAAAAAATAATAGAAATGGGTTAACCAAATATATAAGGGCTAGCCAGCAATACACTTAAGTGATTGGCCAAGCAGTGATTTAAATAATACAGTTTCTGAGTGATTATTTCTTGGTCTAGGTAGCTGAGAAGGAACAAGCAGCCTTCTACTATAGACAGGCAGCCTCCGACAAAAAATTGGAGAGCCAAAATATTCTAACTAAATCCACATAAAACCTGTGAGGGTTTGGAAAGGAATTCTAGACACTAAACACAAAGTTTTGTTGATTTTTTTTCAAATGGGTATTTCTTGCTGGTAACATGCTGCAGCTCCTTTAAGACAGGTCTTCCTTATTCAGCAGTAACAAAATAACAAGAAATGCATGGTTTCAAAACAGTGGCTTCATGGTTCACCAACACAAAGGGCTCTGACTCTTTCAGGTCTAACTAAAGAGTTTTTACATGGGGTTTGTAAGCAGTATGCTACAAACTGCTTAATGGCTTGACACACACCTGCTGCATATTTGGATCTGGGACAGTATGCATGGCTTGCAGTGGAAGTGAACATGTCTCCACCAGGTTTGACTGGGTGAAGCCAAAATGCAAAGCAATGTTGGTCCTTATCATAGTGTGCCTCTTAGCTCTTTTAGAAGTACACATGGACAGAAAAGGATTACAGATACATAATATGACAGATTTAGACATAAAATACCTCTAAATGAGACTCAGTGTGTTTAAAAAATAAATGTACATAGGCTTGAGAGAGAAAAGAAAAAGAGTAAAGAGACAGTAAATGTAATATAAAAGAGTAAAGATAGTCAAAGATTAAAGGAGTAAGATAATAAAATAAATACTAAACTTGTAAAAAAAAGTAACAGAGTAAGAAATATAAGCCACATAAAATTGGAAAATACACATAAAGTCTTATATGTATTTTATTGTGTTTTCTTTGAATTTTTTGACTGTGAAGGAGCTAAATACAGAGAGACATTTCATTTATGGGCTGCTAAGCTAAACAAACATATATATTTTAAAAGTAACTTGATTCCAAAATTTGAGCCTAAGGGTTTGTTGCTTTGGAAATGAGGTTCTGCTTTTCTTTCCACAGAGGATGATAACCTGTGGATTCCTTCCTGACCAATGTGGTTTAATGAAACAAGAACCTTCAAAAGGTCACCCTAAACACTCCCCCAAAAATTACTTTGCCCAACAAAATGTAATAAGCAGTTTGGAGAGAACTACACCCAAATTCCCTAAATGATTATATATAATAGTTTGTTTACATTTAAATGGGGATATGGTATAGAGATAAATACTTTGCATTGGTATGGATCTTGGTCTATTGATACAACTTTAAGATCAATTTTGTTATATATATATTTCTGCTCTTTATTAAGGTATTGTGATTGTGCAGTTCATTTAAAATGTAATGCATATTTAAGAAATACAGGTTAATATATAGTCACCTCTAATAGTCAAGCTTGTAGCCATGTTAGTTTTTCTAGATATATAAAGATACATTTAAATTATATAGATAATATTAAACCTTTCAAAGACCTACAGAATATGGCATTTAAAATGTTTTAAGTACTTAAGGCTTTTCATGACAGTGAGAAAAATCTGCTCCTGGCAGCACCAATCTATTTCAAGAGAATGATAGGCATCGAAGATGCTTCTTAAGAAGTTTGCTAGCCATTTGGGCAAGAAATGCTTTTGTCTGGACTGCTTGACTGGACTTGCAGGACCCACAGATAAATGGCAGCTGAAAGTTGCATAAAGAAGGTGAGATAATCATTCAGTGTTCCTGCTTCATGAAAGTGTCTGCTAGACATTCTTCTGGACACAGAAGAAAGTGGCTGACAAATTGCCAGTATAGGCAGAACTGTCTTTGAAATGTCTTCCTTTATAATTTACCCTGCAAGATACTATGGGCCAGTGGCTGCAGATGAGTGCCCAAAACATATAGAAGAACTTTGGTTGACTGTCAGGTTAGTAAGATGTCTCTGTCAAGTCTCGAGTTTTGGAAGTTGCTTACTTTCTCTTTACCTAGGCAATATTATATTCTTCTGGAGACTTTGATGGAGTTGAAGAATAAATAATTATAGTTTTCCTTAGTTATAATAAAAGATAAAGTAGATATAAATATGATACTTATAGTTCTTGCTTGATACCTGCTTTGTTATACATAATTTTACTCTATTACAGTTAAAACCTTCATTTTTATTTAAACAGAAAAGTGGAAATGGTGTGGGAAGTCCTTCTGTATATGTGTTGTTTTTATTGGTTAATCAATAAGCTGTTTGGGGCCAATGGCTTAACAGAATATAGCCAGGGTAAAAGAGGTATATATAGAGAAAGTAGAGAGAGTCAGTGAGATGCCTTGTGACCACCTGAGGGGAAAAGATACAAGCTGCTGGCTGGAAGGTTGCCAGTAGGCCACGAGTCTTTTGGTAAAATATAAAATAATAAAAATAGGTTAAGCAAATATGTGAGAGCTAGATAACAATTTGCTTAAATGATTGACCAAGCAGTGATTTAAAAAATATAGTCTTTGAGTGATTATTTTTGGTCTGGGTTGCAGGGAATGAACAAATGGCCTTCTACAGACAAATGGCCTCTGACAGCAGTGATAGGTAATGGCCTAGTAGTGGATTTGATTGTTTTTTTTTTTAATGAGACACATAGTAGTTGTGAAACACCTATGATAGTCTCATGCTTATTCTGTCTACCCTCTGTATTCTTTCAGAGACATTTTCATTTAAGGGATATTTCTATGCATACAATGTTCCCAGTGTCAAGATTCATGAGGTCAGATGTGAAGATGAATTTGTTTGTTAAGCTGTTCTCTCTTAAGGGCAAGAGGCTTAATCATTTTTTTTTGGTACTGACCTTGTCTTGTCTTGAGATAAATCAACAAGTCAACCTAGGAATGGTAAATCATGAATAAGTGAATTATGTATGGCTTGATCAAATATGATAGATAGATTGTTTAGATGCCTGACTATTACTGCATATAAAGGTTTATACAATGTACATATGACTGTGGATTGATGAAGCAATTGAAAGTTTTCTCCAAGGATAGAATCTAGTGTCACATTTTAAATGCTATTTCTTGTGGGTTTGTCCTGGAACAAATGATGATAGAATAGCACCAGTTCAATGTGATTTTTTTTTAGTATGAAATGCATTCATTTTCATACTCCTCATCAACTTTTTTATTACTTTCATTCTGTCTCTCTCTAACCCTATCTCTGTCTTTTTCTCTTTGTATCTCAACACCTCTATCATTCAGATTTTCTTAATTACATCAAAATCCTATCAATAATAATCCCAATTCTTTTATTAATAGTTACTATCTCATCTTCTCATGAATCTGTGCTCTTAGACAGACACACATATACACATATGCATATATAAAGTAACCAGTAGTAAGAGAGGTGTTATTTTGGTGAATTGATTCATATGGTAATGACAGTTGGGAAGCCTGTCATGTGAAGCTTTCCAGCGACCTTCCTCGCGCACTGTTTTGTACAGTTGTTCTCAGAGCCACAAGTGCTGTCTTCCCTGTTTCCTCGTTAGTGTCTGCTTATTGCTAGATTGCAGTTAAACTGCTTAAATTTTACCAAGACATGACAAACATCTTTCTATTTATTTATCTATTTATTCATTTATGTCAGTTTTCATAGCAACTTGAACTTTTCTATTCAAAAGTATTCCAGTTGTAATTATAGTTTTAACTTTTATGTGTGATTTTATTCTGACTTAGAACATAAGTCTTTCATCTAATCATCACTTTTTCCAAATGCCTCATGAATCTTGAGACCAAAGTCTTCTACACTGTGTTAACAAGACCAAGTATTGACATTTTCACAAGCTCAATTTCTTGATTACAGTTTTCACCATGTTAAACATGTATCTAGAAGAAAACTCGACTACCAAAAATCACTTTGAGCTATGATATTAAATGCATTTAAATAATGAGAGATATCTGAGAATCTTTCTCATCATCAAAATCAAAGACATATGGAAATTAATAATTATCAAATGTGCTTCTGTGCAATTAGTGCCTTTGTAGGAAATAAACGGTGAGTTTATTTTTAAATTCAATTGCATTTTTTTTTACCTTTCTCAGTTCTAGGATTATCTGTCCTGGTTGATTTTTAAAGTGCTGCAGCTTGTTTATATAGACAAATTGTTCCTTCAGTTTTGAAGATGAGTGAGGACTGAATGTGACTCAGAGTCACCCTAGATTAGATATCCCCCACTGGCTCATCTTCAGCTGCCATTTTCTTTTTAATTCTCTGTCTTCACACTATTGACATTTTACTTATAAGACATCAGTTTCAAACACAGCTTGATGTCATTTGACAAACTTAAACACTCATTGAGCCACAACAACAATCTTGGAATAAGTCCAAGTGAATTAAATCAAATGCCACCTCTTGCTCATTTTGAGATCGAACTCTTAACTAATATTTATGCAGCATGTACACAGTATGATAAAGTTATTACCATAATGTTTTCTTTCTTAGTATTTCTCATTAATGCAGATCCATGATACAATTTTCTAACACTGCAAAAAAACCCAGAGCAGTTGTTACACGATGACAGAGAATACCCATTAGCTTACCACATGAAATTGTTCCAGTAAATAGCAACGCTAAAACTACATACTTAACATTCATTGTTCACAATACTACAAGCAGTAAAAGTTGTTATGTCTTAAAAATGTTTTATCAGTATTTATTAATTACAGTATATGTTACTTACTTTGTGTCCCCAAATCTCTGTGAGGGAGGAAGGCCTACAGATGGGCATATATCAGCTGGGAGATTTGGAGCTTAGGGGAACTTCAGTCTTTAAAATGGGCTGTTAGCACACCTAAGAGCTATTGCTTTACTGATTGAAAATGTCTTTGTCACACTGGTGAATAAACAAATCTGTTCTCGGTCAAGGAGCAGCTCAGCCCTTCCAAGTGTTTGGAGAAACAAACATCTGTGAGAGAGTTCTCAACAAAATCTGGAGAAACAGCATGGAGGATTATCTCCCAACACTAGACTA
Organism: Dicrostonyx torquatus; assembly: GCA_028555095.1. Lineage (NCBI taxonomy): Eukaryota > Metazoa > Chordata > Mammalia > Rodentia > Cricetidae > Dicrostonyx > Dicrostonyx torquatus. Next base: position 10,093 of record JAQHUG010000843.1, on the reverse strand, counting down.
TTAAATATGGCTAGCAACATTCTTTTTTGTTTCTACTATGTTCATATGATGATCTGCACTGAAGTTTTTAGTATTTAACAATGTTGAGAGTGATACTGACATCAGTAAGTGAGTGCTAGTCCTTGCTTCTGTAAAGAAATGTTAATTCCCCACGGATGTAGAGAGTAAATATCTCTCTAAAAAGTCTACAATCATGCTTAGAAGTTACAGTGACCTCCAAAAGTCACAGCAAAAGTTTTATCTCAAACTAAAGATAATAATCACATAAAATGTATAGAGCAAATTTTCTGTAATCTGTGTAAATTCTAGTCTGAGAAGTAATGATCTGACTAAAGAATTAATGTCTGAGAAAGAGAGAAAGGATTGAGAGATAGATAGATAAGAAATAGATAAACAGACAGACAGATAGATGTCAGAGGTTGCTCATTTGTTCTCATGTCACTTAAAACTTTAATAATCACATAGAAACTATATTATTTGCAGTACTATTTAGCCAATTGCTTAAGTGTCTTTCTAGCTAGCTCTTATATCTTAAATCAACCCATTTTTATTAATCTGTGTATCCCATATGACTGTGGCTTACCAGCAAGGTTCCACTATGTCTGTCTCCTGTGGCATCTACATGGTAGCACCCTGACTCAGCCTTCTTTTCTCCTCTATCTGATTATAATTCCCACCTTTCTATATTCTGCTAAGCCACTGGTCGAAACAGATTTGTTCATTAACCAACAAAAGGAACACATATACAGAAGGACTTCTCATACCAGATAGATAGGTAGATGGATAGATAGATAGATAGATAAATAGATAGATAGATAGGTAGATAGTTCATTATGTATCCAACACACTCACACCTCTGTGATGCAGCCTAAGGGACAACATATACAACATAGATGGATATTATATACTGTGAGTGCCCAAGGATCACTTGCCCTATGGGAAATTCAGTTGACATTTATCTGTGCATCTGGGAGGAAATGTAAAATCTGGGGCTTCTGTCCATAGAGAAAAGAAAGGAACATGCTTTAATATTATAGACTCTTGGAGAAACCAGGTTTAGTCTTTAAACTGCTTTTGAACACTCTGTAATATTTCTTGGCAATCTCATGATCCCAGCTGTCCTCAGCCTTGTTTTGCAGCTGAGTGTGACCTTCATCTTTCAATCCTTCTACCTCTACCTCCAGAATCTGGATTACAGGTGTGTACCACCAAGACCATGTAGACACCATATTACTCAAAGAAACTAATTTTTCATTTCAGTATTTTTATTTTATATTTAAGCTAAATGAAATAATTTTAAAGTGTGACTCATTAGATTTTCTGGCTCGTTTCTGCCTACTTCCTTTTCATGTTTTCTTATTTCTTTTTAAATATTTTATTTTAATTAATTAATTTCTTTTTCACATATGTACAGTGTATTTACAACATCTCTCCTCCTTCCACCCTCTTCTGTATCCTTATTGCCACCCTCTCTAACCCTCTCTTCTATGGCTGCTTTTTCCCTGCTGAGACCTCTTAGTATTTTTCATATGTTTAAGTCTTTTAGGCTGACCACTTGATAAATATTTAGGGCTCCATTAGAAAACTAACCTCTCCTCTCTTCAGTCATTAACTGTTAGTCTGTTCTTCATGTGGTGATGAGGATGTATGTCAATTTTTCCATCCACTGTGGAATGTCAGCTGATGTCATTGTTCTGGTCTTGCTCCTGCAATTTTATTGTTGAGATTCCATTGGCCCAGCTTCTCTGTAATGTATGGAGTACAGTCTCACAGCAATTCTGGCTATTACAATATTTCTCTTATCACTTTCACAAATGCCCTCTGAGTCCTAGGTATAGAAGAAGCATTTAGATTTATAAACTGGGCTTGGGCACCCTACAAGCACTTGATTTTGGCATTTTAACTAGTTGTAGGTTTCTGTGATGTTCTCCATCTGCTTTCTTCATGAGGGGTAAGAGCTAAACTTCTCTATGGTTATAAGGATAAGTATGTAAATATAGTCATAAATATTCCTGGTTTATGAGAGAGGCACTAGTAGGTTCTTCTCTAGGTTACCTGGCTCATGAGTCATAGAGACTTGGCTAGATTTATAGTACCAGACATGAATTTCCTCTTACTGAATAGGCCTTAAGTCCAATTTTACAGCTGCTGTTTACCACCAAGATACAAGTGCTTCTACTGTATCTCTAAGGATATCTTCCATGCTTGACATTGTAGAGATTCATAAGCATTAGAGCTTGAAATGTCTATTGATTGTTTTATTCCTTGACAACTTTAAAGCACCTTCCAGTATTATGAAAGCTCATCCTCAGGGAAGATACTTGCAGGAAACGTCCATCTTGAAACCTCCAAGCTCTGTCTGAAATGCACAATGTGTTCAGCAATGGTGACTTATCTTCAATTTCTGGGCACTTCGTCAGAAGTATCTCACCTTGGAAGCCACTTGGATAGTCCTGATCAACAAATACAATATTTTTTCTAACTGGTACTGTGTTCTTTGTTGTGTATTTTACAGCTCTTGAAAAGGAAGATACAGGTTCTAAGAAGGGAGAAATGGGACTAGTATTTGCGGCAGGCCTTAATGGAGGATGAATGGCAATACCAAGGAAAGGGAAGGAGAATGTGGTATCTTCCTTGGTTTTTGGTTTCAGTTTCTTCAAGTTTTCATTGTTATGCATCTTTCATCTACATGAATTTTAGGATTGTTTTAGTGGTATCTTTCACTTGATTTCCTCCACAGTATCTATGTTTTCCGTGTGTATGAATATCTCTGAAATTTTTGTTTTTACATTGCATCATCTACTTTGATGAATATATTTATCATATGTAGGAATTTTGGTTGGATTCCTTTGGTCCTTTTAAGGACTGAATCACATCACACAGAACAAAGATACTTTAACTGCTTTCTTTTCTATGTGCACTCCCTTTGTTTCCTTCAATTAATATATTGTCCTAGCCAGGACTTCAAGATGGAAAGATTCTGAAGATTGAAGATAGTGAATATTACTTTCTTATTTCTAATTTTAGTAGAAATCCTTCAGGTTTTTGCTCACTCATGATGATTTGGTTGTGGGCTTCCTGTGTATTGCTTTTTAAAGTATTTCATTTTATTCTTAACTTACTTCTTTGAGAATGTCAAAGTTTTTATACAATGTGTTTGATCATCTTCAATTCCAAAACCTTCCCAGATAAAGTTCCCCTTATGTACTTCACTTTGTGCCCAGTTTTTAATAACAATTAAAAATAAATTTGCAATGCCCAAAATGTTAATGATATGGTTTCTTCTGGAGCATGTATTATTTTATTATATTCAGATATTTGCCCTTTATCCCTATTCTCTCCAGTACTTTTATCAAGAATGTATGTTATATTTAGTCAATTACTTTGCTAAATGTAATAAGATGCCCTTTAGTCTATTTGTGTGGTGGATTACATTTATTGATTTAAATATGCTGAGTAATTCCTACATCTCTAGCGTGAAGCAGTTTTGATTGTGGTAATATATTTTTTCTTTTTTGGTTTTTGATGAGTCTATGCTCATTGGAAATATTTGTCTTATCATCTTGCTTTGCTATCAAGGTGATATTAACTTTCTAAAAAGAAACTGGAATGGCCTTTTTGTTTGTATTTTATAGAATAGTTTGAGGAGGATTGGTGTTAGTTCCTCTTGAAAGTTTAGTAGAGTTTTGCATTAAATCTGCCTCTCCACTGAGAATTTTCTAGTTGGGAGAACTGTAATTATTGCTTGTATTTCACTGGGTTCTTTGGGTCTGTTTAAATTATCTATGGTATATTGACTTAACTTTTTTATTGATTTTTATTGAGCTCTACATTTTTTTCTGCCCCCTTTCCTATCTCTCCCCTCCTCTTCAACCCTCTCTCAAAGTCCTGATGCTCTCAATTTACTCAGGAGATTTTTACTGTGATATACTGTCAGGGACCTTCTGCCCTATAATTACAGAAGGTCAGCAAAGGCCTTTGACTTAGAATGTTTAACAGAGCCAGTTAGGACTTTTGACTCTAGGAAGTTAACAAAGATAAGGAGGCCATTGCCTCAAGGATGTTTACAGAGATTCCCCTCTTCCTTAGTTAGCTATCCACAAAAGAATGTTCCTGTTTACACAGGTGTGCTAGCTAGCCTAACTAGCTGTTTATTACCCCCAGTTCCTGCTCTCTGCCTTGACCCCCCACCTCAAGCCTAGCTTCCCATTTTGGAGCTGTATATATACTGGCATTGTTCCTTAATAAAGTGAGACCTTGACAAGAAAAATTTGCTTGGTCTCCTTCTTCTCTCTCGCCCATGATTTTCAGGTAGGAGCCTCTTCGGACCCTGAATAACTGGACCCGCAGGTCAGGTTCAATATACCACATTTATCTAGAAATCTTTCCTTTTCTTTTAGACTTTTAAGCTAGGTTTAATTAGATTTTTAAGGTATTTTCATGTTCTTGGATGTTTTTCTGTGTCCTCTGAAATGTCTACCATTTGTTCTCTAGTATTATTAAACTTTCTCTTTCTCTTTCTTTTGATTAGGTTGGGGAAAGGTATATCAATCTTGTTCTTTTTAAAGAACCAATTATTTCTTTTTTTTTAAATTTGGCTCTTCTGCATGAATTTCAGTCCTAATTTTAGTACTTTCTTTGATATTGACTCTTCTTGTTTTCTAAGGCTATTGGATGCATCATCAAATTATTAATTTGAGATTTCTCCATTTACTTCTTCACCTTTTCAAATTAATATCCTCTTGTTTTTATTGCTTTCTATATAATTATAAATATATATTAAGGGTGCTGATTCTTAGCAGATTAATTTTCTCATTCTTGACTGTTTTTAGATGCATGTAGCTCTTCATCTAGAGGTAGGTCCCATAAGTTTCTGCCCATCTACTATGGCATGTCATCTGGCATTGTCACTGTATAAGCTTTATTTAGGCAGTCATAGTTTTGAGATTTCTTGGGTGTGGCTTCTGTCTTATTACTAAAGGTCTCAATTTTGACCAGGTGTCCTGGTTCTCTGCTCTTACAGTTTTCCATCCTTTCTTACATAAGATTCACTGAGATTTATGTTTCAGATTTGTATTGTATATGTATCAGTTTGGGTTAGGTAGCAGACAGTCAGTTGTTCTCTTCATTTTCAGTAGTTGTAGCTTTGTATGATTGTGTCTGTGTCGTGTGAAAAAAGATTTTCTTTTTTCAGTTGAAGGGCACTTTATGTTCTTTGCTTTTTCCTTCTGTGAATAGGACAACAATGAACATGATTGAACAAGTAGCTATGAAGTAGAATATCAAATCCTTTGGACATATACCAAGGTATGGTAGAGCTGAGTTATATGGTAGATTTATTTTTAGCTTTTTGAGAATTCTCCATATTCTCCACATTGATTCTCAGAGTGGCTGCAGTTTTAAATCTCATTAACTGTAAATAAAACGTTCCATTTTACCACTTTCTATTCAGATATTTAAATTTCGCATGATGGATGGAGATAGAGCCAGAGACCCACATTCACACCAGAGCAAGGGATTGTGCTACCAAGGTCCAGTGGAAGGGCAGAAGGAGGGAGAAGATGAGCAAGGACGTCAGGAC
>JAQHUG010000842.1:39361-56804 GCA_028555095.1 Dicrostonyx torquatus | reverse complement strand
GGTTGCTTTCATTGGTTAATAAAGAAGATGCCTTGGCCATTTGATAGTGCAGGACTTAGATAGGCGGGGAAAAGAGAACAGGATGCTGGGAAGAAGACTGAGTCAGGGAGAGAGTTGCCATGAAGCTGCTAGGGTCAGACATGCTAAATGATTTTTGGTAAGATCACCACCTCGTGGTGACATACAGATTATTAATTATGAGTAAAGCAAGATGTAAGAGTTAGCTAAGCAAAGACTAGAGATAATGGGCCAGGCAGTAATTTAACTAATACAATTGTCATGTGGTTATTTCTGTCATAAGCTAGCTGATGGCTGAGAGCTGGGCAGGAAGGAACAAAAGGGCCCACGCTCCTCTCAGGTGCTGGGAACACAGGTGCACCTACTCCTACAGTTTGGCACCAGTGTTTTAAAAATATGGTTTCTGTGTGATTATTTAGGGGCTGAGCAGCCAGGAACCAACCAGCCCCATCCTCCCTCTTACAACATTAGTAAGCTCTGTTTATTGTATCTCCTTTAGATAAAAAACATCAATAAGCACCATAATTGCTTTGTCAGGCAGGAGTAGATGCACACTTAAGCCTTTTGAGTTTCTGCTTTATAACAAAAAAAACCTGTCACAATGCACAAAGGAGTGTAGAGTATTTTCTGTACACTTTTTCTATTGTTTGTGGGTACATAACAGCATTAGAACTGCTTATAATATAGTACTGATTTTTAAGTTTTGAGGAATTTCCAGGCTGCTGTCCATTGTGAGAGTGATAGCGAACACTGCTCAAATTGTGCTTATATCCTTATTATATATTCTTTATATCCTCCAAAATCCTTATTCTCCATATTCTCACCAGCATTTGTTGTCTATAATAATTTTAATAGTAGACAACAGTACAATGGTGAGGTGATATATCACTGTGTTTTTGACTATCTTTTCCTGAAGACTTTCATCATCTACTATTTCACAACTACATGGTACAAGCTTTTGTCCATATTTGCTGACAGACTTGTTTGTGTGCCTTTGATATTTTACCAGTAAAGAATGATCCAAGTCCAGGTTTGTATAAATCCATAGGCAGTGTGTGGTCTGATATAGTATATGAGGAGGGTGGTCTGTGTTCTGGGGTTGTGGTAGTCCCACACAACTTTTCTACAGCCACCAGCCTGTGGTCAGAACTTTAAGATTCTGCCTGGCTTTTGGCAGAATAACCATGAAGTGATAACTGTCAGGAATTTATAATAAACCTCTTATCCCCTGCTATATTTTCCCCACAAAGGATATTTGTGTTAAATTTTACTTCCTGGCATTGGATCCTGAATGTTGAAGGAAGTCCTATGGAAAGTCTGTTCTCTACCAAAATACTGTTCAAACATATTGTAATTTTATAGCCATAAAAGCTGACAGTTGCTGGGGAATATTACGATTGTTACTTTTGCTTATATTGCATTTGTTTAACTCCATGAAACTGTGATATTTTTCCATTATAGAAAACCTCATGGCCTAATAAAGATCTGAATGGTCAATAGCAAGACAGCAGAAAGGCTAGGCAGGGCTGTTAGGTCAAGAAAATACCTAGAAGAAGAAATCTTGGAGAAAGGAAGGAGTGAGAGAAAGAGGAGGACATCAGGGAGCAGCCATCCAGCTACACAACAATCCACAGGATAAGAGTGAAAGTAAGAGTTACAGAAGTAAGAGAATAGAGAAAACCCAGAGACAAAGGGTAGGCAGGATAATATAAGTTAAGAAAAGCTGGTAAGAAACATGCCACGCTAAGGCTGGAAAGCCTCCATGTGATTTATTTAGGAGTTGGTTGGCAGACCTCCGAAAAAGCCAAAAGTGTGAAACATCAAACTACAGTCAGTGATGTAAGGCATGTCTATCTTATGCCTGCACAGGTTCCCACATGATCTGTGGCAGGCCTAGAGGCTCCATCTATAAGCTCTGACCTTAGCACAGGGACATCAGTTCCTGCCTGTCATATCTCACTGAATTGCAGCAAACTCTGAAACCAATGAAAGAGTCTCTTCTACATCCACCCACCAGGTGTAGACATAGTCTCTCTTCAGGTCACAGGCAGTGGGAAGTTGTGTGTGGGGTGGCAGTTCGTGGACGGCAGGTCAATGTTGTTCCAGAGGTCAATATGCAGACACACAAAGGGAGTGAGGCAATGAAGTGTTATCATGACTGGCTCAGTACTGGTTTAGAGTCCAAGGAAATGATCTTCCCCTTCCAAATGTATCCACTGCTCCTAGCTAAACTATAGGGAAGTAGATGTGACAGAGATAAGTCTTCATTCACATATTTTTCATATCTTGAATGTAATTTTTCTTTTCATTATATTTTGGCTAGACATTATAGAGTCTCACTTGGTTTCTTAGTTCTTGAACTTGTTCTAAGGCTACACAATTGAAGAGTGTGTCTGTGGGAATATGAGCACTGGAAAACCTTATTCACTACTCTTTGATAATTTGTCTGAATAAATCACAAGAACAGCAAACCATAGTAACACAGATTTTAAAATGATAAAATATTATTTATAAAAACACACCCAATTCAAAACATACCTGTGAAATATTCAATCAAGTCTTTGCATTCCTTCTAATCTTTCTTCTTCTTTTCATTTTTAAAATGTTGGACTAAATTTTCTCTAAGGGTTAAAGCAAGGTAGATACTTAGACAATTCAATTATTTTTTATTTTACTTGTCAGAGCCTATTATGTTATACAGGTATGTTTGTAGAGGATTCCACTTGTGAATGCTACTTCTCTGAAGGTAGAAGTAAACATGAAGGCGGACTGACTGGCTAGGACTGTCATGCTACCATACAATCTGCTTTGTGATCCTCACAGTCTTGCATTTCTCTACACACTGTCATTTCAAGGTTGCAGAGAGGTTTGCTCTGGTTGGTCATGTAATATACATCATTACCTATATGACTTAGGGAAAGTGAGCAGGAGGCTTTGTAGCTCTCCTGGTCTTCAGAGGTCAGGCTCAAATCCCCTTAGCCTCCTCAGTTCTTCTCAGTGTGGGGAGACTCACTGTAGGACTTCCTGTGGTAACAGGTGTCACTATGCAGATGCTCTGCCCTCACTGCTGAGTACCTGCTGACTCACTTGAAATTATCATGTGCAGTACAAAAGACTTCAATTTTAAATTTTCCAATCCTGTTTTACAAGTAATTAATTACTGTAATTTTTGTTTATATTTCTACATAGTTTCATGGAGTTTTTTGTTGCACTAGGAAAAATATTCTGTTGTCTAGTTAACAAAATAATCATATTGAATCCAGGTTTGTTTAATAAATGTCTGTATTTTTTTTAAAAAAAAAGCCTAAGAACTTTAGTGTTCTGAAGAGGTTAGAATGTTACAAGTACAGAACCAAATGATCTCAGGCCGTCTCAGCTTGCTTTGTAGCAATTTGTAGCAAATTTTTCCAAAATTCTTATGTGATCTATTATCTTTGTGACCATTAGGCAATCATTTTGAATATATAAATTGATTCCTGGCTTCCACCAACCAAAATGATAAGAATGTCAGAAAGTATTTGAGGCCTGTACCTGAGTTTTCTCTACATTTTTATAATCACCATACCTAATGCGTCCATAAATCTTACAAAGGTCTTTGTTCATGTTTTTCTTTGAAATTGTTCCCTTTTTGGAACAAGATATTGGGGAAACATTGTCCCGTTTTCCTCTGCCATATATATTTCAGTCCAGAATAAATTATTTCCTTTAATTCTTTTGAGTGAGAACTATTTCTTAGACATGAAAGAGGGCCTATTTCAGATGAGAAAGATGACTGGGAGTCAGAAAGAGGAGGAACCAAGATGATGAAGAAAGGGTGTTTATAATGTCACAATAATGATATACTTGAATAAAAATGACATTATGGAATTTGTTCAATTTGTGATTAATATGCACTAGTAATGTTTTTCATAAAAATATCAAAATATTTTTGAAAATTATGTGATGTTGATGAAAGAAGAAGCAAGCTAAGAAACAAAGTGTAATGAAGGGTCAATAAAATGTTTTCCCAAGAGTCAATTCATCTTTGTATGAGTCACAGTAATTAGTTATACTTCATGCATCAACAATAGCTCTTTTCTTAAAAAGAAAGAAAATGTAGACCAATTGAGTGCACAGCCCAATCTCTCTTTAAGTGTTCTATGATTCTTATTTTCAATAAAAAGAAAAGTTGGTCCAAAGCATCATGCTGACTTACAAATTTGCCAGAACAAGTATCACTCTGGGCATGAAAAGAAATCTAATACTGTTTTATTCAGCTCTATTCTTTGGGACTTTAGAACAATATGATTTGGGCAACTAATTCCTGCTTACTTCATGGTAAATAATGAATGTAACCATGGTTTTGGGTAATTGAAGCTTATCTTATCTCCCTGTGTAGATATTTTTGTAATCTTTGAACAAGATTACAAGACTTGTTCAAACTTTTCTGACTTCTATGTAAAAACAATGATGGCATAATTATTAACTAGATTCATGTTTACTGTGAATGTTAGTAAATATGGTCAGTATAGTGCTGTAGTCCACTGTCACGAATTTGTGATGGCTATAATTAAATGAATGCTTTTGTGCAGGGAAGAGGGCAAAATGTAAAAGGTGCAGGTTGTTAGAAATATCCCCCTTAGGCTAAGGAATCTGAATACTTAATACTTACTTGATGGTAAGCTCTTATGTGAGATTTAGGTCATGTCAAATATTATTACTGTCTAGAGACTATTGTGGTCATTCAGTTTTACTACTGCATTGGTGGGATGAGGAGAATTCTAATATTCTTCTTTAAGAATCTATGGTAAAGCCTGGGAAGTATGCATGCCCATTAGATAGTCACTTTGGTTTCTAAATTCTTTCAGCTCTGAGCTGTGAGACACTGGCAGTTCTTTATTTCTCATTACCTGTAGGATAAAAAAGGTCTTTTTTAGTTGAACTACACAACACTGAAAAACAGTGTTCTTTAGCTAAAAGATTAATATATATTTCTTGATTCAAGATGTGTGACTGGTAGCTATGTTTTGTTATCTTAGTTTTATAAATGACCAAAAATGAAGTGAGGTATAAGACATACATTGTTAAACAAAATATGTCCAAATGTTCAATAAAGCAAAGATATATTTTAAATATGCATGACCATGTGGTACACAAATATATTTCTAGCTATTGGGATAATATAGCAAAAAATTATCAGTTTGAGGTCAACCTAAGCTACATAGTAAAACTTTGTTAAAAAAATAAATACATTTCATAGGATATGCAAACTATCCATAAGTCTTATATTTTTACCTGGTCACTAAACTGAGAATGTACAGATTGATGTGTTTTCTATCATCTCAAGAGTAATCTATTGCTTCCCCAAAATAGTTACACATTATAAATATGTTTGTTTATTCTTATTAGAAATACTTGCACTCAATCTGTACTGTTAAACTAGAAATTCAAATGATTACCCTGTGAAGAAGGATAAGGGAAAAGAACATCATGTTTTGAACTCGATCAGAAGGACAATGTCTACTAGATAGAGAGAGTTTAAAGGTTATCTGGCAGATTAATCAATGATGATTCAAAGAAGGACATGTTGTATGTGCAGGTAGTGTTATAAAAAAATCCATGCTGGCTGAGCACAGCTGTGCCAGGCAGAAGGATCTCCATGGATGCAGCTGTGGTCCTGGTGCTCAGCCTCTGCTGTTTGCTTCTCCTCTCCCTCTGGAGACAGAGCTCTGAGAGAGCAAAGCTCCCTCCTGGCCCCACTCCTCTCCCAGTTTTTGGCAATTTCTTCCAAATAGATGTGAAGAACATCAGCCAGTGCTTGACCAATGTAAGTATTCTTTGTGCTCCTCCAGTACCTTGACAAAGAAGATAAACTGAAAGTTGCTTTGATAAAAATCTAGTAGTAGAGGCAATATAGTTATAAATAATCACAAAGTCAAAACTCTTGGAAAGCATTGTGTGCCTTATGATTTTTATAGCTGGTCATTATCTGGAAATCAGTGAGGTTTCAGGTGAAGGGACACTGACTTCTTTGCATTGTATAAAAAAGAAAATCCCACAAAATTTCAAAGTGTATATATATATATATATATATATATATATATATATCCTATCTTAACAAAAAAAATCCAACCTTTTCCATTATTTTTGATTGAAGACCAATAATGAGTAATTTTTTATTCAATAAGTCAGGTAGAATTTCAGAGATATTTTTAGTTAAGTTATCTATTTGAAGCTTGACTTTAAAGATTTGTAACTGATGCTTAATTTACCTATATATCAATGGACATGTAGTAACACAAGAAATGCAAGAAAGAAGCTAAGACTTCAGCATATTTAATGATATTTATATTCAGTTTTAATTTTTGAAAAACCTAAGTCTGGGGCTAAGAATTCTGCCAAAGAATGAACTGGCTTTTTATCCAGGAAATATTGCATGCCTATGGTACAATTTCTGTGGTGTTCACTCTCTTTGTTTTTAGTAACAGTATGCCTAATCTGGTTGCTCAATAGAATCAAATGTGCAACTTACAAATTTACATTTCAAAACTAAGTGGATCTCATCTTAAAGCTTTATTTATGAATCATTTTGTCTATTCCATTGTTCTACTTGTCTATTTTTTTGTGAGGGCCCTATGGTTTATACTATAACTCTATAATATAATTTGCTGTCAGGTATTGTTTTTAGTTTGGACAGTATTTTTACTCCTTAGGAGTGTCTTGACTATTCTTGGACTTTTGTGCCCCCTGTGAAGTCCTCTTTTGTTTTTCTAAACCTGTAAATATGGCATCAGAAACCTGATGTATAGCATTAAATCTTTAATTATAGTAGTATGGTTTTAGTAGTTTGGTTATTTTGTTCTTGACTTCTGCTTCTTCTCTGGTCTTCTAACTAAAGTGGACTGTGGTTGAGTAGAGGGTCTCCACACCTCTGGGTTGGACTTTTATAGGTCAGAGTAGAGTGGCCATTGTTCAAGCAGGGTCTTTATACATGAGTTGAGGGACTGGGGCATGGTAAGAAGGATGGGAGGGGTGATTGTGGGTAAGGTGGGCAGGCACTGAGAGAGTGGGGCAGACAGCATGCGGGTGTGTGTATCCTACATGGAGTTCAGATGGTCAGCATCCTGCTGAATGTTTTACTGTGAAAATTCATTGTAATCTTTGTGTAACAACTACTTGAGCCTTGGGTCATTACATGGTTCACTGTAGGCAATCAATAATTGATATTCACCATAATGTTATATTAATAGGCTTCAGAACCATTTGAAACTGAGATTTGCCTGACTAAAAAATATTAAAATACAGCAAGTGATTATATCAGTGAGAATGAAGATGACATCATGAAGATTAAAATGACCTTTTTTTGCTAGTATTCCTGTTTTTGTTTTCTTATTTCTAGTTCTCAAAAGTCTATGGCCCTGTGTTCACCCTGTATTTGGGCATGAAGCCTGCTGTGGTATTGCATGGGTATGAAGCAGTGAAGGAAGCTCTGGTTGATCATGGGGAGGAGTTTGCTGGCAGAGGAAGGTCCCCAATGGCTGAAAGAGTTAATAAAGGTCGTGGTAAGTAACTATACATGCTTATATGAGTGTTGCAGAGTGTTTCTTGTGAAACTGAAGACTGAAAGAAGGGGTAGGACTTCTTTCTTAGGTACAGGTTGGACCTCTGTTGTTTCCACCCATCAGATTTATCATTTTTTCCTAGAATATTTTTCTAATGTTTTACCATATCTTTAGGCATTGTTTTTAGCAATGGAAACAGATGGAAAGAGACAAGGAGATTCTCACTCATGACACTGCGGAATTTGGGCATGGGGAAAAGAAGCATTGAGGACTGTGTTCAAGAGGAAGCACAGTGCCTTGTGGAGGAACTGAGAAAAACCAATGGTAAGTGTAGGTGTATGCATCACATCTTAGCTCAGGTATGTGTATATGACATGTTGATCATATCCCATCTAAAATTTTTCTTTGTTTTTAAATCAGAAACAATTGATATGGGTTTCATATTAATTTTCTTTTGAGCTGCATAATTGTGCATTTCCATCAGCACAAGTGTGCTTTGTCTTTGTTGACCATTTTACCACAGAATAATTGTGATTTATGATAGTGGCAGATCCCAATCAGAAGAGATTTGTTTTCATTTTATTGTGTTACAGAGATTTGAGCAAATTAACTGAACAGTACAGGGATTCTTCTGGGCCAGTGTTTACAGTCCTGGGTAATACTGATATGATTTAAGGTTTTCATCTCTTAGCCAAGTACTATAGAATTTTCATCGATTATTTTTTCTACAATTGCTTGATCTCAGAATTGTGTTGTTATTTGTTTAAAAATTATTTATTGCATTAAGAATCTTATATAATGTGTTTTCGTCGTGATCTCCAACCAACTCCTCTGAGATACACACCACTTTCCTATCTACCCTGCTTGATGTTGCCTTTTCATCCTTTTCATTTAATATCTACCAAACGTGATTTGCTTGACATGTAAGATTTTTGTAAGAAAATTTCATTAGTTCTTTCAGAATTAGTTACTTCTTTAAAAATATGTTTTAATTAAAATAGAATAACACTAATTCTTCCTCTTTTCTCTTTCTATCCCTTCCCAAATGCCCTCTCTTGTCACTTCTCATGCCCTTTCTACTAAATAGTTGATAGCCTTTTCTTCTTTGATTAGTATTTTATATATGTATGTCCATGTACACATATGTACAGAACCTCTTCAGTACTCTTTGTTGTTAGATATCGTATATATGTTTTCAGGGTTGACTTCTCTGCACTTGGACAACCAGTAAGACAGCTTAACCATTGGAAGGTATAGTTATCCTTACCCCAGCAGTCGTTAGTTGTATGGAGTTCCCTGTTTAGTGGTTGGACTCTGAAATTTTTCCCTTTCCACATCTACTGATTTTGCCATTTTTTCCAGTATTGTTTTTAAGTCAATTCTAGGAGAGACTGTTTTCTACTAGACTTCCTGATATTCTGATTCTTCCAATCTTTCTGCCTCCTCTTCTGTGATGTTTCCTGAGTCACAGATGTGGGAGTTGTGATGTATTTGTATCTGTTAAGGGTGGGATTCCCACAATCAGTTGGTATCTGCATTGTATCCAATTGTAGCTTTTTCTGATGATCTCTATTTGCTGTAAAAATAAGTTTCTTTAATAAGGGGTGGTAGCTACATTTACCTATACATAAAAGGATATGATCTAGAATGTAGTAAAGAATTATGCTGGTCAAGCTTACTAGGTAGTAGATTTTTTTCTAAGGCTCATCACCTCACTAGCTCTACAGAATTGTTCCATTTTTGATCATATTCTATTCATGTTTTCCCCTCTAATTTTTCTCATATATACATATCTTTTCTTCCTAACAATTTTTTGTATATTTCCTCCAAAGGCCAATTTGTGCTGTTCAAATATTGTTCTATGTGTGGCCTTCACCCAAAGCATGGCCAATTTATCAGGGGCTACACTCTTAGAGCAAACTGACCCTTCCTCTTCCAGAAGCTAGTAATTGACAATAACTCATCTATTAACATAGAACATTATGCCTACATTCTATTTCCATGCAAGGATGTTTTTCGGGCTTTGAATTACACAAATATTGTGCATATTGTCATATTTCCTGTGAGTCTAATTATGCACCTGGCCTGTTGTGCCTAGAAGATAACATTTCCTTATATTTATCCACCATTTCTGGGTCTTAAGCTCTTTCTGCCCCATTTATTCAAGGATCTTTGCCTTTTTCTTTCCATTCTTCTACTTTGATCCCCAAGGTTTAGGAAGAAACAGTGAGACATAGATTTCCCATTTGTGGCCCATAATTCCATAGTCTTTTTACTCTGTGCCTTAAATAGCTATGGGTCTCTGTGTTAATCATCATCTACCACAAATAAGAATTTCTCTAACGTAGACTGAGAGATGCATTGATCAATAGATATCACAACAATTTATTTGGAATTGATTAATACTATGCACATTAAGCAGAGCGATAGTAGCAGATTTTTCCAAAAGTTGATGATATTTCTAGGCTGAGGACCTTGACCAAATAATAATGCTGAGTATGGAATTTATATCATGGAAAAGCCCTTTCTCCAAAAGAGAATGCTGTTTGTAACTTCCATGATGATCATTCTTACCATGCACCAGTTGATATGCCTTGCAAGCCAAGTTGTTATTGTAACTATGAGTTTATATCTGGGTGGTATTGATTACTACTTTTCTTTCTTGGTAGACCACAAAGCATCTTCCAGCATTATGAGAGCTAGCTTATATAAAAAATTTTAGAAATCTCACAAATAGCATAAAATTAATAACTTAGTGATGCATATATTGTGTATATAAAGTCTTCAAAAATGACCAAATAATAACATAAGAAGTAGGCAGTAAGAAGGCTGGATGTGGTAGTACATACTTTTAAACCTATTACTCGGGATTCAGAGGTAGGTATATGTTTGTGAGTCTGAGGTCAGACATGACTAGATAATAAGTTCTTGCACAAAGCAGTGCTATGCTTTAAGTCACAGTTTCTCTGTGTACACCTGGCTTTCCTGGAGCTATCTATGTAGACTAGGCTGAACTCAAACTCAGAGATCCATCTGCCTCTGTCTTCTGGGTGCTGGGATTAAAGAGGTGTGCCACCACTGCCCAAACTGAAATTCAAGCAATCTCAAGGATGGACTAAAATGTTATATCCCACCAAACCGAAAAATCTGAATTAAATAGATGCATGCCTAGCTATATATGGCCTGCCAAATCTAAATCAAGGGAAAATAAATAATTCAAGTAGACTTATAACATTCAATAATATCGAAGCAGAAATTGAAAATCTCTCAACTGCAATATGCCAGGACAAGGTGGATTCAGTGCATAATAGTATCAGATTTTCCAAAAGGAACCAAAACCTATACTCATCAAATTATTTGGTAAAATAGAAAATGACGAAGTGTTTCTAAAAATCTTTGTACAATGTTGGTATTTCCCTGGTAACAAAAGTAGGCAAAGCATAAAAGAAAGGAAGAACAGGATTAAGACACCCACACATACAGAGAGAGAGAGAGAGAGAGAGAGAGAGAGAGAGATCAAAAAAGAAGAAATTATAGTCTAACATCTCTGATGAACATGGACAAATTTATTTTTTCAATAAAATATTTGTAACCAAGTTCATATTGCATGAAAGTATATGCACTGCGATCTAATTGGATTCATCCCAGAGTTTCAGAAATGGTTCACCATATATAAATCATTAAACGTAAACAGCTTCAATATTTCTTATATCATCACACTTATTGTTTTGAATTACATTCTATCAAAACACATATGATAGCACAAATCTGCAAAATGCACAAAGAGAACAAGGAAATTATTTCTTAATTAAATTACGTCTTTAAAAAACATGAACTGTTATTGCTAACCTTTTGATTCTGTCTTCAATTCTGCCTGTCTCTTATGCTCAAGTTCAACTTTTTTGTGGTGTGTTTGTAGAAAATGAAACACTTCTTTTGTTACCGTTATAGATGCTACTTCTTCCAGAAGCTTCTTTCCTGAAAAAAATCAGATTACCTATTTTATTTCTAAGGACTTTAAGTTCTTTTTTCTAAATAAAGTGAAAGGAAAGGCTAAAAATCAAATTTAATCTGAATAATTTGTGTACACATAAGAAATGTTCCAATTTTTACCCTTAATAATGGTGATTTTGGGAAATGTTTACAAATCTACAAACCACACTTATGCCTAAATATGCTATGTAGTTTATTGAACATAATCATTATTTATTTCTTTTAAAAACTAACCATTATTGTCCCTAATACTGTATATAGAGTGGGTTTCATATAGACATTTCCTAGGAATGTAGCACATGCTTTGAACATGCCTTCCTACCATCACATTTCTGGAAGCTCCATTTCCGTTAGTCCTATTGCATCCTCCCCAGGGTTTCTTTGTTTGAATTGAAAAGATTGTTTATTTTTATTTTATGTGTATAAATGTTTGCCTGCATATACATGTGTGCACCACTTTTATACCTGGTGCCACAGAAGTAAGAAAATTGTATCATATTCCTCTGGAACTGGGAGCCACCGGGAGGCTGCTCAGAACTGAGTGTTGGTCCTCAAAAACAACAGCAAATACTTTGAATGCAAAGCTCTCTGTCTAGCACTGATCTTGTTATACTTTGTGTCTACTTTTCAAGTACTGCATTTAGGGAAGTCTCTATCACCGCCCTCTTGTTGTTTCCCCCTCTTGAAATCTAACTGTAAAACGAAAGCTTTCACCCACATAGAAGTGGCTATTCTTGAGATTACAAATTATTCTCATGTAACTAGGAGGAAGTCCCCATGTTTATTTCTTCTAATACCAGAGCTTACATGCAGTGAGGTTCCTCCTTCCTTGGATCAATACTTGCTTCTTTGGTTCACTCATTGTGGCTGCAGATCTTCCAGGTGTACACTCTTCTATTTTCATCTGAGTGTTATATGGAAACTAGACATTCTAGTAAGAAGCAGTTCTGTTCAGAATACTAGAAATATTAGGTTTATAAAATTTTTGTTTTTCTTTCAAGTACCATATAGTTAAAAAGCATAAAAATTAGTGTGAAAGATATGATCTGTTCTTATTTAACTACTGAGGTTGAGGCCGTCTCAAATTTAACATTAAAGTGGTACATTGATTCTGCATAAAATGAATGTTTAGTTGTTAGGAAAATTGTAGATAGGATATGGTTTAAAACTTCTAAGACTCTTTACCTGTTAACAAAGCCAAAACTTCTTCTTTGTCTGCTTTAATAGTATTTTTCCAATTGTTTCTTCAGGTTCACCCTGTGATCCCACGTTCATCTTGAGCTGTGCTCCCTGCAATGTCATCTGCTCCACTGTTTTCCAGAATCGTTTTGATTATAAAGATAAGGATTTTCTTAACTTGATGGAAAAAGTAAATGAGAATGTCAGGATTCTGAGCTCTCCCTGGATGCAGGTGAAGTCAAGATCTTTTTCTTCTGAGAACAGATTTATAGTCTTTCATTCTCAAAGGTCAAATTCAATATGTACCAAAAATTGAGGTTACTAGACACCACAGTTCTGAATAATATATTATGAAAAGAATATCTGGAAGGCAGGTCTGAGTCTTTTTGCTATATAGATAACAAAACTGAAAGGCAATTTTCAAGTTGGCCCAAGGCTGCTAGTTCCATATCCACTGATTTTTCAGTTGATGTCCACAGATCTGTATGTACAAAGTATTGCATTCATATCTAGAAGTATGGTCAGTTGTTCATAAGACACTCTTTTACACATAATTCTTATCTTTTTGATTATTAAACACATTCTCATCATACTACTATGCAGGAATATTTTAGTTTAGAAGGAATATTCCCTTAAATAAAAAAGAATACTTATGGCAGTGAAATCTGCCAGGAAACAGTGAGTAGTTCCAGTGGTTTGAAGTGTCTGTTGGAATCCTAGTTAACAAATAGACAGGTAGAAATAAGGAGTCATTTGATGCTGTGTAACCCACATACATATTTTCAGAGTTGTCCTATGCAGAACTGGCATCTCCTTAACTCTCCATAAAGAATGACTGTGATTAGGGCTGCCCAGTGCAACAAGGCACCAGGCCGTCAGGCACTACGATGGTGAGCAAATGTATGGTGTGGTATGGGAGAGACAGAGATAGAATGGTTCAATAAAGATGGAGAAAGACACATCTGAAGAAGCGAAACTGGGAGGAGTGGGCTGAAGTGGGTGGTTGCCTCACAGGACCATGGTGATGTCTGGGACTCGGCTGCTGACAGGTCCGTGTCTAAGTATATAGACCTGTTCCTGTCATGTTCTGTGTTGATGTCCATAGCTCCTGATACCACTTGTGGCCAAGAGGAAAGGGCTGTACAGGATTGGCCATGTCATCCACTGGCTGAAACCCTAGAAAAAGTGGGCTCTGCATCTCTTTTGGGCTTCACATTGGTGCTGATATTGCTGATAGTGCTGTGGGTGTGTCAACCCTAAGAATGTGAGCTTGGGGATTCTGACCCTGCTCCTCATCTGCCAAATGGTGGAATGGGTGTGAGAGAGATTCCCCATACTGAGTGTGGCAGGTGAGAGAGGTGGTCCAAGGGTTATAAGAGCCAGAAAGCTGCCCGTGCCCCTACTAGCAACAGAACTCAGAAGAGCAGACCCTATACCTTGCCTAGACAGTAGAGAAGAGTTGTCCACAGGGGTATAGATAGGTGCACCATCCACAAAGTTATGAGTGTGAGAGAACTGGCCCTATTACTTGTATGTCATTTGTTGGTGTGGTTGGGGAGGTATGTCCCCTTTACCATTAAAACCCACATGGCTGAGGCAGATGAGGGGAGCTGAATCCCCTCCCCACCAGCTGCATCACTCATTAAAGCAGGAGCTGCTCCTAGCCTGGGCAGCACAGTAGAGTTGACCCTGTGGGCAGAGGCACAAGTGAGCTGGCCCTGAGGTTATGAGAGTGGTTTAACTGACCACACCTACTAATCTGCCATGTGGTGATAAGAGTGAGAGAAAGATATAAATCTTGGGTATCTTGCCACTGCCACCTGTGGTGTGCGAGGGACTGAAACTCCTTCTTACCAAACTCAGCAACTGGGAAAGATGGGCCTGTACCTCCATGGGCAGTACAGCACACCAGACCCTATTGACCCTACTGACCCTATTGATTGAGATGGTGGGCTGCTTATGAACTGCTTAGATAATGTGAGCATAGGAGACCTGGCCCTCCCCTCATCTGTCTTATGGTGGTATGTGTTCGGGGGAGATTTTTATCCCCTCCCTTGTAGCCTGTGGCAGGTTGCAGGGCTGAATCGGACATCGTAAGAGTGGGACACTTGATCCTGCACTTCACCAGTTGCAGCACTTGGAAGAGTGTCCCCTGCACCTTGCATGGGTAACCCAGTAGATCTTGCCCTGATGGTTTAGGTGTGGGAGAGATCATTTTGAGGGCAAGAAAGAAGCTCATCACTATAAAGGGTGAACCTGCCAGGGTATGCCAGAGAGCTCAACCTGGTTGTGAGGGTAGGGGGAGACTTGGAGGGCTGGCCAACACTGCAACTATGTAAGACCAGAGCAAGGGTTATGAACTGATTCACCTTAGCATCCACCTCATCTGTGACCTGCTGAAGCATGAGGAGGGTTGTGTTCTTCAGACCCAGGGCTCCAAGATCTTCACAGTGCAGGGTAATGGCAAGATACCCAAGATTTATATCATATTATACTTCAGACTTGTGGAAAATGAGTGGTATAAGCCATTAGTCAGTTTTCACAAGTAATACTAAATACTAAAGTGATTTATGAATATTGAAACTTGATTATGATCTTTGATCATTCAGGAAGGTATTTTCCCCCAAAATCTCTCTGCTATCACAGGGAATTGTTCCCTGTGATAAACACCACATCCTTTTGTTGTACATTATTTTTGATTTGTGTCTGAATCTATAAACACAAGTTGGTCTTGCTATATATTATGGATATGGCTATTTCTCCATCTCTGCTTCTTCAAAAAATTCTTTGGAAAGGATTGGAGAGATGAAGCAGTGGTTAAGAATGTGTGTTGATCTTCCAAAAAACCTGAGCCCAATTTAAGCACGCATGTTAGGTGTCCCAAAACCATTATCAGATCAGATTGGATCTGATATCTTTGACTTCTAAGACACCCACACATACATGACACACATATGAATGCATACACATACCACAATAAGACTCAAAGTAAAAGAGCACATCTTAACAAAAATTTCTCTGTCTGATTTTGTAGGTTTGCAATAATTTCCCATCACTAATAGACTACTGTCCCGGAAGTCATCGCACAATACCAAAAAATATTGGTTATATCAGAAGTTACCTTTTGGAAAAAATTAAAGAACATCAGGAATCATTGAATGTTGCAAACCCTCGGGACTTTATTGATTATTACCTGACTAAACTAAAGCAGGTAAAATATTAATATAAATTTGTGTTATTGCTGAGCATTTTGCTGAAATGTTCGACAGAGATGGTTTAAGACAGGAATATTTGAAAAACAGTTTTAGTATTTATTATGTGTTGGGATACACCATATGGTTACTGATAATATAGAGGGAATTTGTTAACTAGAACATATTGGCTCTATTCTTTAAAAATTGTAACTGAGGAGAACAAGGATACAAGGGGAAGGTAAGCTGGGAAAGAATCCTAATCAAGTAGAAAATAACAACTATCATGGCAGTGTGAATATTGGCATCATAAATGCACATGTTGTGTGCTTAGAGTTTCTGCATGTCTAGTGAATTTAAATAGATATAGCCATATTGTCATTGTTATTTTAAAAGATAGATATGGGAGTTAGTTTCAGAAGGATTGAGTGATGTGGTGTAAATAGAATGTGTATTGAAGAAGGAGGCTTTGAGTACAAGTTCAAGTTAATTTTCACTGAAAGAGGTTGATAATTGGTATCTACTGAGTATCCTGACAGCATGAATTGATTGGCATTATGTAATTTATTCAAGATAAATTTTCATTGAATTTCTTTGGAGCTCAGTAAAAACCAGTTGAGTCAAGATGTTTGGGTTTGATTGTGGGCGTTGATTTTACTGCACTGATCTTAGATTATCTTTTGCTAGAGTTTCACTCTTCTAAGTTCTTCATTACTGCAAGTGCATAGCAATTCTTAATATTCTGGAATCTGCATCCCACAATGTTGCTATTTTCTTTTGACAGACTATTTTGTCTGCTTTATGCCTTTTTGGTTTTGTTTTGTTTTTGTTTGCTTTTTCAAGAAAAGATTTCTTTGTGTAACAGTCCTGGCTGTGATGGAACTTGGTATGTAGACCACACTGGACTCAAACTTGTCTTTGACTTCAAAGTGCTCAGACTGAAGGCATGCACCACCACTGCTGAGCTGATTTGTGCCTTTTTAATATATGTTTTTATAAGATATAGCTCACAAAGTTAGTCCACTAAGTATAAAGTGATATCTCAGAGCTGTAGCCATATTTAACTTATGCTATGGTGGTATTTTATGTGACTACCAACTCCTTCTAGTTGGGAAGTAATCCCTTACTATGACAAAACTTATCACACCCACTACTGATCACTTCGTTCCCTTCACACCATCTTCAGCAGTTGTTAGTGTGATTTTTGTATGTACAGACTTGCCTGTGATAAATGGAACATCTAGTCTGACTCAGTGTATGTGGCATTCAAGTTCTGTTTTCTTGCACTTGCTTGAATCTTAGACATTTTTTAAAGTTCATCTTGTTTCAGTACTTCCTCTTTTTTGCAGAAACTCATTTTCATGCATTAATAACACAATGCACTTACTCCTCCTGATGGATATGCTTCTTATTTCTACCTATGACTACTCTAAGCTATATATGTGAACATGATTGGACACTTTCTCTGTCTATATCCCAGGACTGGGGCTTCTGAGTCAAATGATAATATCTTTCTTCATG
>JAQHUG010000842.1:24665-38591 GCA_028555095.1 Dicrostonyx torquatus | reverse complement strand
GTATCTCCTAAACAGACAGTGAATATGGATATCTTTTTATGTGATGTTTTGCCTTTCAGTGTCTTCAGAGAATTTTTATTGCAATAATTTGCCCATTAGACTCCTTTCTGTGTGGAGCTAAATAATTATACATGTATCTAGATATAAACCTTTCCAAATAAATGACATAGAAAGATATTTCCATTCTGTAAGTTGTCATTTGCACATTATTAGGTATGTCTTGAGTGCATTAGCATTTTGTTGTGGATTAAATCTGGTTTATCTGGATTTTGACACTTTATTCTGTAATCTATGTGTCCAAGTCATAGGGAATGAAGCTTATTCCTATTTTATATTTCCAGCATTCTTTTTTCGTTAGTTTTCTAGCTGTTCTACCATCATCTGCTGAAGACTCTTCCTTTAGATGAAGCAATCTTGGAACTCAGTTTTATAAATATTGACCATTGATATTTAGGTTAACCCCTACTTATCAAAGCTCTATTGGTATTGATATTGATTTGTGTGTCAATACTTCACCGCTTTCATTACTGTAGCTCTGCAAGAAGATATTTAAATAGTTTTTACATTTATTTAATCTTATGTTTTCAATATTTCATTAATCATTTGAGAATTTAATATGATGTAATTTAAACTTAAGCCTCAACTTTCATTACTCTCCTCTCCATTCTCTTTACTCTTCTTACCAAACTTTATTCTTTCTTTCCCTCTTTTCACCATTGAGTCCAGTGTCTGTTACTCACCTAGCCTCAGGTCTGACATATAATCAAGCTACCAGGGGTCACATCATTGTAAGAAATTGACTACTCCTTCCCAAGAGCTAATCAGCTAGAAGTGAGGTTTCATATTTTTCTCCCCCACCCACTTTGTATTGAGTTTTTTTATCTGATGAAACTTCCACAGTTTTAGTGCAGATTGCTTCAGCCACTGTGAGTTTTCATGTTCATCTATCCTTTTGTGTCTAGAAAACATTGATTCCTTGATGTTATTGATCACAGATGGCTCTTACAACATTCCTGTCTCCTCTTCCACAAAGATCCTTAACCTGGGGAGGAGTGTGATATGATTTAGGGGTGATCAGGTCACAGTGCTTTATTCTGTGTACATCCATTTGGAATGGAAGTTATGGAGTTTTACTTTAAATTTTACACTTTTAGTAATAAATACATAAACTTGCATAAAACTGTAGAGTAATTGTAATGAGAAGTGCTTACAAAGATTTATTAGATTATTGCATCAAATTATTCTCAGGCAAACCACAATCAACATTCAGAATTTACACTTGAAAATTTGGTAACAACTGTGAGTGACCTATTTGGTGCTGGGACAGAGACAACAAGCACAACGCTGAGATACGCTTTACTGCTCCTGCTGAAGCACCCTGAAGTCACAGGTGAGGACAAAGTTGGTGACCTACAATGTTCCTATAAGATGCTGGAAAGATTCTGCTAGGGTCCTGTGTGTTATTTTTCTTAGAGAGGTCTCAGTCCTTAACCTTCTCTGCCACTCAATGGCTGTAATGAAAAGCATGATTAAAGAAATAGACTGTAAGAAAAACAATCAAATTCTGGCCAGTGTCTGAGATTTCTGGATGGTAAATTGTAACAGGCATTGGCAGTATCCATTATACTGTGGATACATGTTCTTTTATTCTTAAATCATGTCTTTAGGTCAGCTAAACCTTTCAGTTTCCTTCCCTTGTTCTGATGAATCTAACTTTGGAATGGAGAAAACTCACCTCACTGAAACGTAAGTTAGAATACCTAGAATTTACTAAGTCTGGCTGGAATAATGTGTATTCTGAGAAGAATCCAAAACATTTAGATTCTCTATAAACATTTTTGATCAATGCAGAAATGTAGATTAAGGACTTTTATCACTTGAGAAGTCAATTTCCTTAAACTTCTGTAGAACAATGATTTATTTTCAACTGTGTCATTAGTGTTTTCTTTTACACTGTAGTTTAAAACCGATCCAGTGCTCCAGCATATATGAAACACACTCTTCCTCTTGTGCCCAATGAATACTACAAAATAAAAGCACAAATATAAATCATATTTTAGGATAGAAAGAAATAACAATAATCAGGCAAGAAGGCTTCAACAAATTACTGGACCAATAGTATGAGGAATGAGAAAAAATAGAGCAGGAAAAATGCTGACACATAAATGCTAGATGAACATCATGCATGAAGTAAGACAGACGAGCTATGAATCTATATCTATAGACCGGTGAAGAATCTGGTA
The DNA here is from genome assembly GCA_028555095.1 of Dicrostonyx torquatus. Classification (NCBI taxonomy): domain Eukaryota; kingdom Metazoa; phylum Chordata; class Mammalia; order Rodentia; family Cricetidae; genus Dicrostonyx; species Dicrostonyx torquatus. The sequence continues at coordinate 36,348 of JAQHUG010000842.1, read as the reverse complement.
CCAAAGCAATAGAAGCTTAAATAGGGAACAAATTTGTATACAGGATTTTGGCCTTGCTGAAGCTCCCATTCTAGTCACATTCAGCATGTGACCCCTGTCTCCAAGAAAATAAAATTCTTCTTTTGTTTTTTAATGCTTTTGAGACAGGGTTTCTCTGCAGTTTTGGAGTCTGTCCAGGAACTAGCTCTTGTAGACCAGGCTGGCCTTGATCTAACAGAGATCTACCTGTTCCTGCCTCTCAAGGGCTGAGATAAAAGGCATATGCCACTACTGCACGGCGGAAAATAATATTTTTAATTAAAACTGAGTTAAAGAAGTCCTTTACCTTGAACATTGATGATTGACAGGGAATGACCAATATATTGGGATGAAAGCAGAGTTCAGCAACATTTGATTCCCGGAATTCTGGATCTGAGCCTGTTATCTGCCTTATTCCATGAATGTGTGCAGTGGGGACAGTCCTCCAGACAAAAGGACTAAATCAGAACTTCTTATTTCACCACCATAATAGAAAGTATTTCCCATGTATTAATCAGAATGGATTCAAAACATCCATCCAAGAAACAGACTCACAGTGTATTTCAGACTAAATAGAAGCATGGAACCCTTCATGGAGATCCCTGAGTCACATTTAAACTATCCTCATCCAGACTGCACCAGAAATCTCAAGATCAGCTGGCTTCTTATGTATTTATAAAATAAAAGGCAGATGAGACCTTCACATTAGCCATAATTTTAATCTAATTTTATATTTCTTCCTAAAATTTGTGAGATTATTTTACATCCTATTGTGTGAAGTAAAGTCACAGCAAGTTATTGGCTCTAGGAGGATGAATAGCACTTGTGGGAGTGTAAGAATATCATAGAGGTTTCTGGGTACCAGTCCTAGGTATTATGACGCTTCCAATTCATAATTTACCATGTGGGTGATGTAGGTGTGAACAGAAAAAGGGAATGAAAGAGAAACAATCTGAGGTTGAATGCTCAATTTAATTGAGACTGTATTCCCAGCATTTAGAATTATCTATTTAAATTTCCAGCACAATTATAACTCAAAAAAACTACAAATGAAAATGTATCCAGTAATCCAAAAGTCTGCTAATAATTTAAAATAATCACAATTTTCATGATGATTAATAATATTTATATAATTACAATTAATCTCGCAATGAATATTTGTGTAGCAAAGTATTATAAGCCAATTTGCTGTTTTTCTTTTTTTTGTAAGTGGATTTTTTTCTCACATAATATATCAGGATTACGGTTTCTCCTCCCTCTACTCCTTCCTGTTCCTCCCCACATCTAGATACCCTTCTTTTCTGCCTCTCAGTGGAAAACAATAAGGCTTCTATAGGATAATAAAGAATATGACACAATAAATATAGTGTGACATGCAAAAAATAGCACATTGGAATTGGACAAAACAAAGGAACAGAACACAAGAGAAGGCCAGGAAACAGAAACCCATTCACTTGGACATCTAAGAAGCTCATAAAAACACTAAACTGGAAGCCATAATATGTATGCAAAGAACCTAGTGCAGACCTGTGCAGGCTGCATGCTGCCTCTGTCTCTGTGAGTTCATATGTCTGATCATTTTGATTTTAGAGGGCCTTATTTTCTTAACACCCTCCATCCCCTATGATTCCCACACTCTTTCTGCCTTCTATTCCACAGCTTTCTCTGATCCCTAAAGGGAGAGATTTGTTGGAGACATTCCATTTAGGGATAAATATTCCATGGTTTCTCACTGTCTGAATAATGTCTGGTTAAGGATCTCTGTGTTTGTTGCCATCTGATGCAGGCTGAATCTTCTCTAAAGATAACTGAGCAAGACACTGATCTACGAGTAGAGCAGAATGTCATTAGCAGTCATTTTATTGCTGTGTTTTTGTTTTGTGTTTTGTCAATGTGTTTTGCTTTAGACAGAAATATTTGGTTTTACCATGGGTCCCTGGGCCATCTAGTCTTCCATTATTCACCACCCAAGCAGTTTCAGAAATGGGTTTCATATCATGGAATGAGTCCAAGGTCAAATAATTTCTTGGATGGTTATTCTTACAAGTTTTGTGCCACTATTGCCCTAGCATATGTTGAAGGCAAGACAGCATTGTAGATCAAAGTGTTTGTGGCTGGGTTGGTGGTGACATTTCTCGTTTGATACTATGCAGAGTATATTCCTCTGTCAAAGATGCTAGAACATATGGGTGAAGGTTTTTTTGTGGACATTGCCTTTACTTCTCCATGTTCATAGAGTTGTGTAGGTGTTGCTTCAAAAATGAGGCCTTTCTGTCAATTTTTGGAGAGCAACCTATTATCTTGACAATGGGTTTTTTTGAGATTTCCATGGAACTCCTTTGACCAACAACTCAATTAGATGTAGCCTAATGCTGGTATTGGAAGTTTTATTTGGTGAAAAGGGTTGTTCAGTTGGGACTCTGCCTCCCCGTTATTTGGCTATTACATTAGATCACATTTACATTTGTTTTAAATATACATATATGTGTGTATGTATGTGTAATGTACACATATATGTGTATATATATATATATATACACACACACACATATGATATTTCTGCTGTATTAGGACTCCATACAATCTCTTGAATGATGCTGAATTTTATCTCTCTCTCTGGTTTCCCTCTCTCATTCCTGCCTCTCCTCCCCACTTAAGGCCTTGTTCAAGCACCCCAGTACCTCCAAAACTATCTATTCTCTCTTCCTTTCCTCAAAAGATCTATCTGTCCTCCTTCGTCCCCTCTTAACACCTAATGTCTGTGGTTTTATAGATCGTAGCTTGGTTATTATTGATTTCACAGCTATATCCAAATTTAAGTGAATACATATAATTATCTTTGTGGGTTTGGATTATATCATGCAGGGAGATGTTTTTCTAGTTCCCTCCATTTAATGAGAATTTCATGATTTATTTCTACTTAAATGACTGTTAATAATTCATCGTGTAAATTGCCACATTTTTAAAAATCTATTCTGTTTAGGGACATCTAATTCATTTTCAATTTTCTAGCTTTTATGAATAAAGCAGCAATGAACATGGTTGAGCAAGTATTTCTGTGATAGGATGAAACAACTTCTAAGTTTATGCACAAGAGTAGTATAGGTGTATCTTGAAGTAGATTTATTCCTTTCTTCCTGGCATATTGTCACACTAATATCTACAGTGGCTATACAGATTTTCTCTCCTCCAAAAATGCACAAGTGCTCCCCTTTATCCAAATCTTTTCCAGCATAATCTGTCACTTTTTAAAAATTAATTTTCACCATTCCAATGGGTGTAGGGTGAAATCTTAACGATTTGATTTGCATTTCCATGATGACTAAGGTTTGTGAACATTTTAAGTTTCTCTCAGACATTTGAATTTCATTTTTTGAAAATTCTTTGCTTAAATCTGTACCCCATTTATTAATTAGGTTGTTTGTTTTATTGATATCTCATCTTCTGAATTTTTATATATTTTGGATACTAGTCCTCTATTTGATGTGTAGTTGATTAAAATCTTTTCCCATCTGCAAATTGCCATTTTGTTCTAATGATGGTGTCTTTGCCATGAAGAAGCTTTCAGTATCATGAGGTTCGAGTATGCTATTATTAATTAAGTGAAGGTGGTCAAGTGAAAGCATTTATGAGAGAGAGAGAGAGAGAGACAGAGAGACAGAGAGAGAGAGAGGATGGGGAGATGTAACCGAAATTTCATTTCCAATGCATAAAAGTCAAATAAATTTTGTGCATATGTGGATATATAAGAAACTTTCATTTTATGAAGATGAATATATTTCAGAAGTAGCTAAAGCTGTTGAACTGTTCTTTACTGAGTGTGGGAACAAAAATGAAAAATCTTTTAAATTGACACATGCAAAACACACATATTCACAAATATGTATATTTTAGTATGTGATTGTAAGGGAATATTGTATTTAAATCCAGATTTAATATCTGACTTCTAATGTCCTTTACTACAGACTAACTATGTTTTTATTTCATATTTTAATTACTAATACTTTATTTGCTCTTATGGCTCCTAAATAATAAATATATCCTAAGATAATATATCATTTTATCTTATAGAATGACAGTGTTATAAATCTACAACACAACATTTCTCTATAAATATATGTATAAATACTTTGTTCCATAAAAATATGTTCACTTATACTTATTTTGGAACACCCACATTGTGCTGTGTATGGCCTGACATTGTGCCAAAGGCGTTACTTTCCTACTGTTTCTCCATTTGTCACTGTGACCATCTAGCTAAAGTCCAGGAAGAGATTCATCATGTGGTTGGCAGAAGCTGCAGCCCCTGCATGCAGGACAGGAGCCACATGCCCTATACAGATGCCATGATTCATGAGGTCCAGAGATTCATCAACCTCCTTCCAATCAGCCTGCCCCATGCAGCAACCTGTGACATTAAATTCAGGAACTACCTTATCCCCAAGGTGAGATTGTCTCCTTTCTGCTGCACCTCTGTGCTCTTTGCTCGCAGGTTCACAGTGTTATCCAGTGTTATCTGAGTTATCCAGTGCTGCTGGTGGTTTATACTGTTTTGAGAGCTGCAGCTCTACTGCAGGTACAGATATAACTGGTAATGACACTCCCACATTTGCTCTCTCTTCCAAATACTGCCTGACAAAGCTTAGGTATTTTTATTTGAATGTTCAACATTTTTGTCAGTTTTCCAAAAGCCTTTTCTGGATTTTTATCACTATGAAAAAAAAATCTTTAAATTGGAAAGAATTGATAGCCTGGAACTTCAACTCATCAATAAGGTTATATCAATCAATCATTTATTTGTGATTTTTATTTCTCTGTCTTGTTTCTTTTCATTTATGCAGCCTGTAAATACCTTATTAGAGGTTTTCTGAATGTAGAATATCTTTTCTCTAGAACCATCTCTGCTATTCTTTCCATTTGTTTAATGGAAACAATTTATGTAATCACTCTGTTGGCCTTGTTCTTATCTAAACATGTGAATTTTATTATTTCTAGTAATGTTTATATAAATATATTTGAAATTGAAGGTATCATGTGGGATAATAGTTTTCTATGTACTTTTCATACTCCTGTGTTCTTATTTTCTCTTCAGTATGATGAATCACAGGATGGTGATGAACAGACATGTTTGCAATGGGTATCATGTGTATCATTTCTGATTAGGATGAAGGATAGTGACTTTAATATCTATCTATTTGAGGATTTATGCTGATGGTTGTGTAGATCAGATGAAAAATTTTGGTCTGATTTATTGAAGCATGTAAGGGATACTTTATTATGGAGCCAATTACATGAGCATGACCGAGGAACACAGATTTTTTACTTTGAGATGAATTTTATCACAAAAATCTGTACATTATTTTCAAAATTGTTGTATATACATTTTATGTTTCTATATATTGTTTACTCATGATCACTGACTGTATATGTTATAACACATGTTTATATTGGATTTCTCCACTACATGTTGCTTATTATTTCTATTTTAAGAAAATTCTGTTCATAGTTTTTCTTCCAAAAACTTGTTAGAGTTTTTATATTAAAACCAAACTGTTGGCTTAAAAATGATTTTGAAATGTTCACTGATGTACTTATGTTTGTACTTATTTTATTTCTGTGGCTACTTAGTGCTACTTTGAAGACACTAAAAACTGCAGATGAAAAATACAAAAATTTATAGCAATAACTCATTCACAAAGGTTGAAGTTATTCTCTCTGGAAAGTCTTTTATTTTGGGGAATGAGCAAACTATAATTTTAAGGTTCCAGTTACTAACATCATGTGGAAATGATAGAACTTACTTTGTCAGGTGGCATTGGGTGTTGCTTTATGATGACAGACTTATTATATGGGTTAGGCTGTCAGTCTGCTCTGTTCAGTTAAAGGATACTCCTGAGGTAAGACTGTTTGAGATCTGTGGCCAATATGCAAAATTTGTTTATGTTTATGTCCTTAGAGCAAACTAAATAATAAGTAGAACAAAGGGCAAACTAGGAATGGCATATCTCCTAACTTCCTTGTGTTTAAATTCTAGTTTGAGGTGAGTGTTGTATCAGCTAAACTTATATCCTGTCATCTCTCTCCTGAAAGTTTATGATATGACTGTTCTCTTTTGGGTCTAGTCAAATAGAATATTTCATTCTTGTCCTTTGTGAAACAACTTGATAGTTTCACAGCTGATCTAACCTTCTGACAAATATACAAATGATGTTTTTAGATCGGAATGGAGCCACTGATCTCAGCAGAACTAACAGATATGAAGGAACAAATGAACTTTACCATAATGGTTCTCAAAGATTTCAGACTTCCTAGGCCAAGAAGATTATACTGCCACTTAAGAAACTCTCATTGCAGCAGAGAAACAGTTACAGGCAACATGTGAACAAATGATTATTAATATACTAAGTTCAATGCCTGTTGATACTAGAACATAATTTACATATTTTCACCTAATTTACATATATCAATAATATTCTTTTAAGTTTCACAATTTCAGAATACCGTTAAACTGCATTTTAATATGTATGACAGCCAGCCTTGCAAAAGATTTATAAACCACATTCCTTAAAACTTTGAAATGATATGAGGTTAGTTTGTGTGCTGGTTAAAGAGAACCTGCCTGCATCAACTCCCAGTAATTTTTGTGTAGCTCCAGAAGTTTTATTGATTTAGACGTTACTAGATCATCTTACCTTAATCATATTTTGTTTTATTTTATTGTTTCCCTTTCCTCTCCATTCCATTCCTCCATTTCCTTCTCCAAAAGTGTTCTCATCCTACATTTTTGGCACATATACATATGTTTATTTCTGTGTTTATGTCTGTGCATTCATATAGATAGATTATATACAAGACTACACACATCTACTCTGGCACATAGCCCTGCAATTACTTTCTTATAATATAAATACAGAGATATATAGATTCTATAAATGTGGAAAAAAAGGAGATGCATTTATCTTTCCAAATCTTCCCTATTGTACATAAGAAATGGTCTCCTACTCTGTTCAAAGCACTTGAATTATTTCACTTGGAAAGTGATTTACATGAGGTGTAGGTAGAATGATGTGATGAACTAGAGTGGTCGGTGATCAGAGAAACATGAGTTAAATCTGAAGAAAAGGAAGAAGAGACTCAGAAGTTGTCTCCAAGGACTCATGTGAAGTGTCACTGAAGGCATGGTACCCGCACCACTGTGCCTGACCTCACATTCCTCCCTGCTCCTTAACTGCTCTGCCTGTTGAAATGTCCCTACTGTTCTTTGAACTTAATCCCAACTATGAAGCAGAAGTTGAACTAGGCCATTTTTCTGATTTGTCTTAGTTCTATGATTTCTTTTTAACTTGATTTCTTTCTGTATGTTGTTATAGGGAACAATGGTAATACCATCACTGTCATCAGTGCTGAATGACAGCAAGGAGTTCCCTAACCCAGAGAAGTTTGACCCTGGCCACTTTCTAGATAAGAATGGAAACTTTAAGAAAAGTGACTACTTCATGCCATTTTCAACAGGTAATAGAAATTCATTTCCATGGATCCAGGGACATGAGGATCTGTGGAGACTTACATAGTGGCTCCCTAATGGGCAGTGATCAGGAGTATGACTTTCATTGTTTATGCAGTGTCATAATAAAGAGATTTCATCCCTGTCAGGTTATGAAAGTGAGGTTTTGAGGGTTTATCCAATGTCCACAATTGAGAAAATTAGAGCATAGGCTGTTTGCATTCATTATGTAGCTTACATCACAGAAATACCAAAGAAAGCGAAGTTCATTCACAGTTAACTAACTCACCGTAAAAACTGAGACAACATAGTTTATATTCAGGTCATTTTTGCTATGTCATTCCTTCATGTTCAACTATGCAATTACAAGTCTCCAAAAGTACTGAAAATTACCAGAGAGCCCCAAGTGTACTTGGTAAACACATGAATGAATAATACTTATTAAAATTCAGCTGGACTAAGACAATGAGAAAGACCCCTAGATCTCTGGGTTATTGGGGATATAATCAGCATATTTATCTCTCGAACCTTACATATTAATATACAAAATGGAGCAATATCCTAATAAATTACTTTCTAGTTTCCTCAAAATTTATATGTAGTAGAGAATTAAAAGAAGAAATCATTTATCATTTAAAAAGTTCATGAACTCCTAGATCAGAGCATTTTTACTCAGTTCAGCATTCCAGAAATGCCAAGATCATCGTGAGATGATGGAGATATCGTAGATGTTGTAGGAAAGTCTACAAAGACAATCAGGAATCCTGTTTCTTCTCATTTAGGATGAGAGTAATGTATATTGAGTCTACACCTCCTGTGTGTATTCTGCTTTGTTATTTTTGATAATTAACACAGAATCCCCATTTCTCAGAGTCTGAGGCAGTCTGATTACAGATGTGAACAACCACACCAACATAAAAAGTATTTTTGAGCAGTGTATTTTTTAATAGTATAGGTTAATTGACAAACAAATTTGTTCTATGCTTTGCTATTTGACTCACTTCTTGTCCTTTCATGTGGCCATTCATCAACCAACCCATCCAATAATTTACCCTTCATTTCTACTCTCTTGTGTCACTTACAAGTGCTGTGATTGTCACATTTACAGATGAGAAGAGTAATGTTTGATTTTTCTCCCCTAGGAAAACGGATTTGTGCAGGAGAGGGCCTGGCACGAATGGAGCTCTTTTTATTCCTGACAACCATTTTACAGAACTTTACGTTGAAATCTCTAGTTAGTGCTAAGGACATTGATACGACCCCAACGGCCAATGGATTTGCTTCTCTGCCACCTCCTTACCAGCTCTGTTTTATTCCTGTCTAAAGAAGACCAGACTTTATGGCCCAGGTTGTGTTGTTTTCTACAGTTTCTTTTCTTTTCTTTTTTTTTTTGAGACAGGGTTTCTCTGTGGCTTTTGGAGCCTGTCCTGGAACTAGCTCTTGTAGACCAGGCGCTGGCCTTGAACTCACAAAGATCTGCCTGCCTCTGCCTCCCAAGTTCTGGGATTAAAGGCCTGTGCCACCACCGCCCGGCTCTGTTTTCTACATTTTCACTCTAGACCATCATCCACCTCTTTCCCCATCAGGGTCAAGATGTCCTTTCCCTCTCTCATGTATAACCATTTGTCAAGATCCAGAAAGCATCTGTCAATCATTTTGTAATTTATGGAATCACTGCTCAAATATATTGCTATTTTCTGTTCTCTGCAACTGTGTTATTATTCCTTTTGCTAATGTGTATCTGGTCTTCAGTTAAAATAGAACTTCACTGTAAATTAACTAATATAATAAAAGAATTCATAGCCATTTTCTTCTTCATGTTTTCAATAATAAATATATTTGATTTGTGTATCTGTTCTTAGACCCAATTACAATTAGGTAAGAAACAAAAGAAAATAGAGTTCCTACCACATCAGGTTGGTGCACATATTGTGAAGCTTAGAGAATACAAGAGAGAGTGTTAGAGAAATATTTCACTCACTAAAATGCTTACCACACAAACCTGAAGGCCCAAATCCAATCTATGGCGCGTGCGCGCGCGCACACACACACACACACACACACACACACACTCACATACATATACACATACACATGTATATATACACACATATATACATGTGTGTATTTATTTATGTATATGCCAGGCATGGTGGCGTGTGCTTGTTATATCAACACTCGGGAGACAGAACAAGAGATTCTGGGAGCTTGCTAGACATCCAACCCAGCCTAATTAGTGATCTATATTTCCCACTGATATATCCTACCCAGCCTAATTAGTGATCTATATTTCCCACTGATATATCCTATCTCTAAAAAATAAGATTAACCTTTCCCAAGAAACAATACCCAAGGGTCACTTGTGATTTCCAGATATGTTTATGTACATATATCTCACATATTTATGCACCTGATTGTGAACACACATCCACATATATACGTGTAAAACAGAATGGGAATGGTAAGGTTGTGCCAAAACTCTTTGGCAGAGCTTACTTAGAGTCATTGGAAATTTTTATATTTGAACTAAATAGAGGATAAGTCACAGGGAACAATGCACATACAGCATCATGTCATGCCCTGCTTTGCTGTTATTGTCAATAAACGGTAAAATTTTAAACATGCTTTTGATTTGCTGTTCTAAGGTTAGAATTGACCATGCATTTTGCTTCCCTATTGCTAACCATATGCTCCATATGCCTCCATTTTCTTCCTAAAAGAATAGTGGTCCAAGGAAGAGTCACATTTCTATAATTTCTAGATGCATTATTCCCTTCTCATTGCATTACAAGTAATCAAATGAGAAGTGACATTACTAATTATCCTTTCCTCTCTTATTCTCAAAAGAGCCACTTTGTCTGGTATTGCTAAGTTCCTAATTGGGGCCTACTGCAGAAATATGTCAGCACATGCAGTAATGCACAAGCATACACGCACACATTTAATCTATATACAGATTGTGATGGTACAAAATGTGGCTCTGTCAAAATGGGCTAAAGAACCAATATTTTATAGTTATGTTTTTCTAGTAACAATATGATACACACTTTACTTCACTATTCTCAGGCCTTTAAACTTGCATTCAGACATGCCACCTGTTTTCCTAAGTATTTGTTGAAGTCAGATTACATTGGAAATTATCAGTTATAAGACCATGTGTATCAATTGCTTTGAAAAATTAACTCTCATCTATCTATTATCTATATGTCTCTCAATATATCATTCCCCTCTCTCATATATCTATGTATTTTGTCTATCCTTTCTATGTCTGTCTGTCTATCAACTTATGCTTTTGTTTCTTAAATAACCTGAGCATTTGAAAAAGTCATTCTCTTGACTTTGTTTTTATTATTTATCTTGATGTTTGGTGGGCATACAATTTTAGGGTGTAAATAGTTTATTTTGGTATTCATCAGAAAATGTTAATTGTGTTATAATGTGCTATGTTTCTTTGGTGGAATTAGATTACCTACTGTATCTTGACCTTAAATGTGAAACATGGTTTTCCCCTTGATATCCTAAAATATATTGTCTCAACAATTGTAGCAAAAAATTTACTGTAAAATTCATCATTTGTTAGTAGTCTAGTAGTGAGCCTCTTCAACACATAATATATTTCCTTTAATTAAAGAGAATCCTACTCAATATTCTGTGGTCCTTAAATATTATTCCTAATTTCATCTCTGACCTTCATGTCTGTATTTTATTATGTATATGTGGTACTTCTTGACTGACTTTCACATTATTTACCCTTAATATTAATATTACGTGACATGTATATTTATTTATTTATGCATGTAAAATCATAAATTTTATCATAGTTACTATGTGTCTTTGGTTAATTTATACATAGAAACATACATACAAAGAGACCTGCATACATACAAATGTAGCAATCATTATTGAAAAAGGGGACACAAATTTTAAAGAGAACAGGGAGACCTAAGTATGAGAGACTGAAGGGTATGTAGGAAAAGAGTAAATGGTGTAATTCTACTATAATCTAATAAAAGATATAAATTATAAAATTACTTGCACTTTTGTAGAATAGCCGCACATTTACTTGTTCATTTTCTTATCAATATTTGGTCAACATTCATTAAATTTAAGTGAAAATCTCTAATGGCATCCAATAAAAAAGGGAAGGCTATTAAAGACTGT
>JAQHUG010000841.1:96555-113827 GCA_028555095.1 Dicrostonyx torquatus | reverse complement strand
CTATATGGATGCACACCTTCTTAGACCAAGATGGAGAGGGGAGGGTCTTGGGCTTTCCACAGGGCAGGGTATCCTGCCCCATCTTAAGAAAGCAGAGGGAGGGTGGTGGGGTAGGAGGGAGCGGGGGGGGCTGGTACAAGGGGAGTAAATGTAAATTTTTCTTTTAAATTTAATAAAAAACAAAAAAAATATTTCAAGACATTGTTGAAACCATGTATTGGCTTTTCGGGAACCTATTCTATATGGATGCATATCTTCTTAGACCAAGATGGAGAGGGGAGGGTCTTGGGCTTTCCACAGGGCAGGGTATCCTGCCCCATCTTAAGAAAGCAGGGGAGGGTGGTGGGGTAGGAGGGAGCGGGGGGGGGCTGGTACAAGGGGAGTAAATGTAAATTTTTCTTTTAAATTTAATAAAAAACAAAAAAAATATTTCAAGACATTGTTGAAACCATGTTTTGATTTAACAATAATACTTGCTTACTTATTAGTATACAGTGGTCTTCCTGCATGTATGCTAGCAGGCCATAAGAGACACCAACTCTCATTACAGATAGTTGTAAGCCACCATGCGGTCATTGGGAATTGAATTTAGGATCTCTGAAAAAGCAATTAGTGCTCTTAACCACTGAGCCATCTCTATAACCCCATGAGAAACCTTAACTCCTCTGAAGAGTGAATGGGATGTTGGGTTGGGGGTGAAGATGGAGGGAACAGGAACTGGGATTGGTATGTAAAACGAGAATAGGTAGATTTTTTAAAAAAATAAAATAGAATAAAAAGATTTGTTTGTTGTGCCTTTCTACCACTTAATTTATAAGATCTTCAAAATTAATTCTTTTATCAACTTACTATGTAGTAGATTAGTGTAAACTGTTGTCCCACACTCTCTTTACACAGGACAGAAACAATTGATTTCAGTTTCCAGTTTTGAGAAACTACCAAAATGATTCTGGAGTGTGAAAGCGAGGTTGATGTTTTACGACATTAACACAAACTTTTGATAAAATATAGATTTTCTTCATGTAGGCTGATATTTCTGAGCTTTTATCCTTCTACAAGTGAGTATCACATCAGTCCGAGTTTAAGTGTGAAATTCTGCGGTGGTAATTTTCTATTTCCTAACTCCTTCTTTGTAATTGGTGGAGATCTGATAAAGCCACAGCTGTGCACATCCTCTGGCACAGTCTGCCTGTGGCAGGGCTGTAAGCTTCTTACCCAGACACAGTTTGTGACCAGGCTGCAGGTTTGCTGGAAGCACTGTGCTTCTGTTGTGCAGAGGTAGGTGCCAGAGTCCTCCAGCTGGGCATCCCTGATGCGAAGGGTGCTGTAGCGCTCCTTAGAGTTGAAGGTTGAGTTTAACCTCCCATTCTGCTTTGTTCCTGGAGTCAGGTTGAAAAGGCTGATGAGGCTGCCCTTGGAATTCTGCCGGAACCACTGCACATTTCTCATGGTTGTAGAAAAGTTGCATGTGAGAACAGAACTAGTTCCCTCGTGGAGACTCAGGGCTGAAGGACTCTGCTTCACCTCATCTGCTCTCACCCCTGCTTGGAAACAGAAAAGTGATTCAGAATTAATGAAGGGTTTTATCAAATATCCCAGGAAACACCAGGAGGATGACTGCATAGGGGTTTTGAACTGACTCATTCCCCCTTCACCACTGACATCTTTGCAGAATCCATAAAGCAACTTAGGTGAGCACAACTCACAGCAAATCCACACCCACAGAATCGCCAGCACAGCTCCCAGTTTCCTCTCCATGGCCCCTGTCCAATTTTTGGGGTGTCCTCTATCCAGCTATGAGGGTGTCAAGTCTTGTGCCCAGACACCCTGTGCTTACACACAGCAGTTCTCTCTTAATGACTGAGTTTCCTCTTTCATCTGAACAAGAAACTCCACCCACCTCCACTGAATGATTGTGGAAGACAATGATGTAGAGCCCAGGACACTCTGTTTCTAATGTAACACTTCTTATATAGGAAGCTTGGGGGAAGATGTGTGAGGAAGAGGAACTCATAAATGTAGAACACTGGTGTGAGAACTAATAGCTCCAGTGGGTTAAGTAGAGTCTTGCAGAATCCTAGCAAGATTTTTTGACTTTTTTATTGAAATTTTTCAACAGTATATTCTGATCATTGTCTCTCCGCCTCCATCATTTCCACGAGCTTTCAGACATCACTCACCCAACTCCATGCTCTTTCTTCTTGTCTCTTTTTAGAAATCAAAGAGGCAAACAAAGAACCCAAACAGAAGAGAATTTTAAAAAAACAAAAACAAAGAAGAAACTGACACACACACACACACACACACACACCTGAAACCCGTTAAAAATACAAAATACATACGAACAGACAAAAGACAAGTTAAGACAAAAATATGCTCACACTAAGCAATATCATGTTAAAACATCATTGGATTCATTCTCTGGTATCCTTCTACTGCTGGCTATGGGACCACCCTTCATTGTGATCAACAGAGCCAACAAGGAAGTCCTGGCAGGACTCTGAAATTACACTGACACATCAGCATGCAATACATTGAACAGAATACAAGGAATTTCTTGATATTAAGATCATTATGTACAGAGAAAATTTTCCAACAGAGTTTTTTGGTTATAAGAAAAACAAGACATGCCCCACCCTGTTTCTACCCTGATTTATTTTCCATCTCTTGGCTTCTGTCCAACTCTTCCACTGTACTGTACAGGAAAATACAGCTGATTCAGATCAGGCTATGAATGCCTTCTCAAGGTCAGTAAGGCCCCTCCCCTCTATTCTTTCATAACTTATTGTTGTTCGTATTGTCCGTGCCCCTGGGGTTTTACATAGGAAGTGTACTCCTGTGCCCAATTGTTGTAGGCTACTTCCCACTTTCTCTTCTATGAGGTTCAGAGTGGTCAGATTTATATTGAGGTCTTTAATCCATTTACACTTAAGTTTTGTGCATGGTGATAGATAAGGATCGATTTTCATTCTCCTACAGGTCGACATCCAATTGTGCCAGCACCATTTGTTAAAGATGCTTTCATTCTTCCATCTTATACTTTTAGCTTCTTTGTCAAATATGAGGTGTTCATAGGTTTGTGGACTAATATCCGGATCTTCAGTTCGATTCCATTGGTCAATGTCTCTGTTTTTATGCCAATACCAAGCTGTTTTCATTACTGTAGCTTTGTAATAGAGTTTGAAGTCAGGGATGGTAATGCCTCCGGAAGTTCCTTTGTTGTATAGGATTGTTTTGGCTATCCTGGACTTTCTGTTCTTCCATATAAAGTTAATTATTATTCTCTCCAGGTCTGTGAAGAATTTTGTTGGGATTTTAAGCTTTTCTTCTCAAGTAGTATTGGAATAATTTCTATTTCTTTGAATTTCAAAATTATAAACATAAAACTCAAAAAAGAGAGCAGCGGAGATGATTTCTCTTGAGTGTCCATCTTCATAATGTCCAGAAAGAATTTATTTTGCTAATATCTGTTCAGAGAATTGTTCTTAAAATAGATAGACACATGGGATCTACTAAACAGTCCCTAGATGTCTATGATTTTCTACACAATAATTGAGAGTTAAAGATCTAGGTGATTTCTATACCATCACCTCTACTCTTTGCTTTGTGAGTGGATTGCCTCATTTCCTTATATCTGTTCTCAGGTCTTCAAATCTCTTGGCAACTTAGGAAAAAGTAATTTATAGGAACCCTGCAGTGCCCCCTAGTGGATGAACATCACCAACAAATGTGACTTCAGGCCATCTCCTAAGTCTCATTAAAACAGCTCTTTTCTCCCCATCACTTCCTGGTGAAAGAAATGAAGATGGTCAGAAGACAAGACTGTCTAGATGGCTTTCTCAAAATAAATAAATAAAATGGCCAAGAAATATTTCCAAATTGCTCATCATTTTTAGCAAATAGTAAAATACTAATTGAAACAACTTTGAGATTTCATCTCACACCAGTTAGAGTATCTAAAATCAATAAAGCAACTAACAACAAATGTTGGTGGGGGCTAGTGGGGTGAACAAAACCTTCATTCACCGTTGGGGAATGAAAATTGGCATAGTTACTCTGGAAATCTATATGGAGAGTCATCAAAAGCCTAAAGCTAAATCTACCACACAACCCAGTTATGCAACTTCTTGCTATATGCCAAAGAATGACTTCTTGCTATATGCCTAAGAACTCTACATCCTACTTCACAGATAGTCATTTGCTATACTCATTGTTTCTCTATTCACAGTAGCTAGGAAATGGAAATAATTTTAATGACCTTCAACTCTTGAATGGGTAATAAAATGTGGCACTTATACATTATTAATTATTCTTCTAAGTAAAGAAAAATGGCATCATAAACTTTGCAGGTAGATGGATGGAACTAGAAAAGATTATTTAAAATGAGTTGACAGAGAGCCCAAAAGACATATGCCATATATTCACCACTGAACTCCTAACTGCAATGGAAATTGTAGAGGCTCATAAGTCCAAATCTTCAGATGGAAATATATAACTTGGATTAGCCACAGAAGCCAGCAATATCCAAAAGGGAACACATAGTTGACAAGAAGCACCATAAATTGGAATAGTAAGGAAAACATAATTTGGGCTATAGAGGTTCAGAATTGAGCTGTCATCTTGGTTGATTTTTCCTTTGATGAGTACAAAGTGTCCTTCCTTTCTCTTTTGTTTAATTTTGTCTGGAAGTCTATTTTGCTAAATATTTAAATGGTCACACTATATTACTTAATGAGTCAATTTGGTTGGAAAATCTTTTTCAAATCCTTTAATATGAATTAATGTCTGTCTTTGATGTTGAAGTGTGTTTCTTGCATGCAGAAAAAGGGTGAATCTTGTTTTCACATCCATTCTGTTAGCCTGTGTCTTTTTATTAGGAAATTGAGTCCATTGATAATAAGAGATATTAATTACCAATGATTGTTAATTACTGATATTTTAGTGATGGTGTGGTGGTGGTGGTGGTGGTAGTGGTGGTGGTGGTGGTGTGTGTGTGTGTGTGTGTGTGTGTGTGTGTGTTTCCCTTCTTTTGGCTTTACTGGTATGAATTTATTTATTTATTTACTGTGTTTTCTTGGGAGTAATTAACCTTCTTTGGGGTTCAGTTTTCCTTCTTATACCTTCTGTATAGGTGGGTTTGTAGATAGCTAATGTTTAAATTTGACTTTGTCATAAAATATCTTGTTTTCTTCATCTATGGTGATTGAATGTTTTTCAGGTTTAGTAGTCTTGGTTGGCATCTGTGGCCTCTTACAGCCTACAAGACATTAATCTAAGCCCTTCTGGCTTTGACAGTCTCCATTGAGAAGTAGGATATAATTCTAATAGCTCTCCATTTATATGTTACTTGGCCCTTTTCTCTTGTAGCTTATAATATTATTTTTTAGTTCTGTATGTTTAGTGTTTTGAACATTATGTGGCAGGGGACATTCTAGTCTAAACTTTTTGGTATTCTGTAAGCTTTCTGTACCTTTATAAGCATCTTCTTCAGGTGGGAAATATTTTCTATGACTTAGATGAAAATATTTTTGGACTTTTGAGCTAGAATCTTCCCCTTCTTCTATTTCTATTATTCTCAGGTTTGGTCTTCTCTTGGTGTTGTTTATTTCCTGTATGTTTTATATCAGGAACTTTTAGATTCAACATTCTCTTTGACTGATGTATCAATTTCTTCTGTTGTATCTTCTATATCTGAGATTTTCTCTTCTACCTCAGTCGAGGAACAACCTCAATAAAAATACTTCTTACCACGGTAGGGGCATGGGAATTGAAGAAATAAAAGTAAGGCATGTGAAAATGCATAGAAATAATAAGACAAACCATGAGGCAGTATTAGGAGGGTATTTCAGTGATTACTCCGACCCTGAAATCATCCAAGTTTATTTTTCTTCAGCTTTATACCCAATGTAAATGGAGGGAGAAGGTAACAAAAGACTTATTAACATGATACAAAAGGTTAACTCACAGTCAACTCTGAGACATGCAATCATTAGCATTCTCTTGTCTAGGTAGCAAGGTGCCTCAAGTCACATACTCCAAGTCCTGTACACTGAAAACCATCCTTCCCTAGGTGACCACACAGTTACAGAAGAAAGGAGCAGAAGTACATCTGCATATCCTGACCACCTGCCTTCATGATGGCACAGAGCTATCTTAATTTCAAAAGGGCCAGGCAACAGCCTCCTGAGTTAGAAGGTTCAATTAAGTCGGTTAGTACCCAAACTCTCTGACTGTCAGACAAGGTGGGAATGGGCCTGCATTTTTCAGCCTCCACACATCTCTTGTCTTATTTTGCCGATGCTTGCTTCTGTAGTTCCTGTATAGTTACCTAACGTCTTAGGGTTTCTTTTGCTGTGAGGAGACACCATGACCATGGTAATTATTATAAAGAAAAAAGATTTAATTTGGGTGGTTTGCTTTTAGTATCAGAGGTTCAGTCCATTGTCATTATGGTGGAGAGCATGGTGGCATGAAGACAGACATGGTGCTGGCTGATACTTGATCAAAGGCAACAGCATGTAGATTGTCTCACTGTGTGTGACTTGAACATATCTGAATGCTCAAAGCCTACCTCCATAATGACATATTTCCTCCAATAAAAACATGCCAAAAAAGCCACACCTCATAATAGTTGCTTCCTTTGTGTAGTAAGAGGAGTGGGTTGTGTCCTGCAGCCCAGCTCCTGGCCGCCAGCTAGCTTATACCTGAAATAATTACCCAGAAACTGTATTCATTGAAATACTGCCTGGCCCATTAGCTCTAGCTTCTTATTGGCTAACTCTCACATACTCGTTTAATCCATTTCTAATAATCTGTGTGTCACCATGAGTCGTGGCTTACCGGGAAAGATTCAGCATGTCTCACCTGGCAGCTTCATGGTGGGCGGCTCTCCGTGACTCTGCCTTTTCTTCCCCAGAATTTCATTCTGTCTACTCCCCCTACCTAAGGGCTGCCCTACCAGAAGGCCAAGACAGTATCTTTATTCAACCAATGAAAGCAATAGAAATACAAAAGGACCTCCTACACATTTGGGGGGCATTTTCTTTCACTACACTCTACTTTTTTGCTCCCAAAGGCTTATAGCCATATCATAGTGCAAAAATGCATTCATTCCAACTTCAAAAGTCCCCATAGTTTATAAAAGTCTCAAACCTATTTAAAAGTTTAAAGTTTGAAGTTTTTTTTTGAGATTCCTGCAATCTCTTAACTGTAACTGTAATTATTTAGCCACCCAGAAGGCTGTACTCCTGGGTCTTAAAGGCAGGTACATGTGGGCAGACCCTTGAGAACAAAGGACCCGCATGACCCACATGTGTGCATGCATGGTTACCTCCACTAAAGCCCTTGTGTGCAGGCATGGGTCGCCGGCCATCTGCATCACCAGCATCTGACACACTCATGCAACACCCCCACGCACATATGCAAGGCATAGTATCGCCCATCATCAGCATCTGATGTAGTCACGTCTTCCCACTGTGTGCATGTGCTAGGCAGCCTTTAAAAGCTGGACACATCATCTTTATGTCCTCTTCTTCTTCCCATGCACGTTTCCTCAGGCCTGTGAGCACTAGCCTTTTCTTATAAACTCCTAAGTGGGTTTATTTGTGTCTTGTGTCTTCTTTCCACTCATATTGGACATAACAGTAACTCCTTGTAAAATCAAAATAAAAAAGCAGACAACATACTTCTGATATACAATGGCACAATATATACATTACCATTCGAAAACACAGGGAAGGGATCATGGTGAGGAAATATTGAACCAAAACAAGACCAAAAATCAGCTGATGAAACTCCAAATATCATTGACTGCAACACACTTCTTTCTCTTGGACTGTTTCCCCTCCTGTTAGCAATTCTCGCAGGCAGGTATTTCAGGGTTTGGCATCTCTAACATTTGAGATATCCAAGGAAATAAATCTAGGTTTCAATTTCATAGTTTCATGCAATGAGTTCTCTAAGGCTCTATCAAAGGACACCTCTGACAGACGCCTGGCCTCAATGGCTTTCTCTAACCTCAATGGCAATTTCCATAATCCCTTTTTTTCTCCTTAACTCCAGAACCATGTGGTTATTGGTGTAATGCTTTACTGCTTGCTGGGTATAGAGCATTGTCCCCTTGCTCAGTCACTTCTTCACCAGTATTTTGTCTTTTACTGCCAAAGCTTGGATGTCCTGAAACTATATCTGTCGACCAGGCTGGCTTCAACCTCAGAGATCTGCCAGCCTCTGTCATCCCAGTACTGGGAATAAAGGCATACAACACCACACCCAGCTCTAAGCTTTTTTACAATTCCTTTGCACAAGTTGGAAATTTAGCAGATTACAATCTTGCTCTGAGGTTATCATTCTCTTTATTCTATTTTTAAATCTGTTTATCTCCTTGAATACAGGACTTAGTTTGATTCCACTTCATGATACTTTTATTTTCTCAATTTTTTTTCCTAAACTTGTTCCTTTTCCTTATGAATCTTTATTTGTGCTACTACTAAGAACCACACAACTAGTCTGTTTTGGTATTTCCACTGCTAATGAAGTAATGCAGAAATTTTACTTTAACCTCAGGTAGACTCATTGGACAAGGGAAAAACGGTGCCACATTCTTCACCAAGAACGATCTCTAGGCAACACACTAAAATTCTTTGAAACCTCTTGAGCCAGCCTTTGGCAGTTCAGATAACTCAGTGACACTGTCCTATGCTTTTATTAACTAAAGTGGCCTATTCAACATTCCACTGCTTTTCTAATCTATAGTCCATATTCCTTCAAACAAGAGTATTGTCAGACCTATCAGAGAAATATCCCAGTCTCTGGTACCAATTTCTCTCTTAGTTAGGGTTTCTGCTGCCGTGAAGAGACACAATGACCACAGAAACTCTTATAAAGAAAAAAACATTTCATTGAGGTCAGTCCGTTATCATCATGATGAAAACATGGTGTAGTGCTAGCTACATCTTGATCTGAAGGCAACATCTAGTAGACTCCCTCCCTCAATATGCCTTTAATTTGAACCCTCAATGCCCATCTCCATATTGACACCCTTTGTCCAGCAAGAACATATTTACAAATATTACAGACCAACATAGCCACACCTCCTAATAGTGCCACTCCCTTTGTGGGCCACTTTCTTTTAAACCATCACACCTAGATTTTCCATTTCTAGAATTCCCTTGGCTTTCACCTCCTTTATTGCTTATTCTTTTATTTTCAGGTCTTGAACATTTTTATTCATTGCCTTCACCTGTTGTTTGTAGTTTCCTGGATTTCTGTTGTATGAGGGCAAGCGGGCTGCGTTCCTGGCATCCGGCTAGCTTAACCCCTAAAATAATTACATAAAAACTGTATTAATTAAATTACTGCCTGGACCATTATATCTAGCCTCTTATTGGCTAACTCTCACATCTTGATTTAACCCATTTCTAATAATCTCTGTAGCACCACGAGGTTGTGGCTTACTGGGAAAAATTCCTAATCAGTGTCAGTCTCAGACAGAAGTTTGATGGCATCTGCCACACTGCCCTTCTTCCTCCCAGCATTCTGTTTTGTCTACTCCACCTACCTGATTTCTGCCCTATCAAAAGACCAAGGCAGTTTCTTTATTCACCAATGGAATCAATACAAATACAGAAGAACTTCCTACAACAGATTTCTTTAAGGGATTTGTTAATTTCCTCTTTAAGAGCTTCTACTGTCTTCATGAGATTGGATTTAATGTCATTTTTTTGTTTCAGCTGGGTTGGAATATCCAGGGCTTACATAGTAGGACAGATGCACTCTGGTGGTTCCATATAGTCATCTGTCTTTGGGGTTATTATATGTTTACCTGTCAATTTCTGAGTTTATCTTTGTTGGATGAATGCTTTTTGATGTTTTGCATCCTGGTTTCTGTTTTCTCTATGTGGCATAAGTGACCTATGGTCATAGTGACCAGTGAGTCTTCAGGTCTAGTAGGTATTTCTTTGGGGGATTTGGTGGCTTGTATGGCCTCTGGAGTTCTGGGTACTAGCTTGGTCTCCAGTAGAGCAGGAATGTTATGCTAGAACTGTTGGCCTTAATATGGACTCCAGGAGAGGGGTGCTGTTGGGGATGCTGGGCAGTTTTCAAAGATGTTGAGCTGTGAGTGGTGTTTTACCTTATATTCCTAGTACTGATGTTACCTCCAGCATAGCAGGAGTATTCTAGGGGAGTGGCTTTGTAGGTGAGGTTGCAGTAAGAAAAGGGAAATGGGGAAAATTAAGTAAATAATTTTAACTTAAAAATATTTTTAAAAAATAAACAAAAAGTAGTACAAGATGCCCAATGCTGATGGTAAATGAGTAAACTTTTCCTTTAGTTTCCTAGCAATGCTTTAGATATTTTAAGATTTAGTGCTTGTAAAAACGTGCCACTACATCTTAAATTTGCTTTGAATACCTACAAATAAGGGGGGAATACTATGGCATGGACCTTCAGAGGTTGTAGGGACAATTTCTAAGATGTTTTTGTGCATGTATACATCTCAACTACACACACACACAACAGTGAACAGGTGCAATTATATACACGTATAGTTAATGTTAAATCATTGCAGCTCAGATGTGAGATAATGCATGTGTGCTATTGAAGTTATTCTCAAGTGAAAGAGTCAGTTAAACCTACAAGAATGCACTCCTCCAAGTTAGCTAGTTGCAATTTTAGGTGAAGACCATTACAGAGGACACTAAAATTCCTTTGACAACAACATGATCAATATGTAAAATCTCACTATGTTTCACATAGAAGGCTTTGTTAGCAAGAGACCAAGAAGAGTGACATATTACATAGAATAATCAAACAGAAAAAGACCTTTGAATGAAGGGACTTAGTTAGGTGGTGATTCAATAAATAATTTTAGATACACACTTTCCCCTAAATGAACATGACATTAAAATCTAGATTAGCCTGTACCTTGACCCATTAGCAACCAAATATTTAATCCCTAAAGCCAGTGAGGGACATGGAGGAATAGAGTGTGTTATATTTGTAGGCTAGATAGTGTTTAGTAGTGACAGGTGGATGATGATGATGCCGATAAGAGCATGAGTAAATCTATCTGAATGTTATGTAGCATTTAGTGATGATAGTGGTGGGTGATGATTCCAATAAGAACACAAATAAATCTCAGTGACATGTGGTATGAACATAATGAAAAGGACAAGAATACCTGCCATATAACTCCACAGACTTGAAGTTCTCAACCAGGTTAATTGTGCAATGAAGAAATGGTGAACCCTATTATCTGCAGAAGGTGAGTTTATTTGAAAGGTATACATAAAATTTTCTAGGGTGACATAGGTATTGTATCTTTAGATTGTTTACAAATAACACTGCCTTCTCAAAGTAAAACATTAACAGAGTAATATGTAAAATAAATCACTTGGCATTTGAATGCTCAGATAAAATCTGTTTATGTTCTATGTTAACATATTCATATGTGGATTAGTATGTGAGTGTGCTCACGTCTGTATGGGTATAAGTGTGTGGGAACATGGATAAGCACATGTGTATAGGCATGTAGGGACCAGAGAAAAGCCTTGTATGTTGTTCCTCAGGTTATAACCAGCTTGCCTGAATATATGTACAAATATGTATTTGAGTACACATATGTTCACACGAGTGTGGAGGATAGAGGTCACCCTTGGATGCGATTTCTAGGGAGCTTTCCACTTTGTTTATTGGACACAAGCTTTCTGTGATTCCGAGAGCCCATAATTAGGCTCTGATTGAGAGTAGTGGGCTCTAGAGTAGTGTACCATTAACCCAGGACAGCAACTATACCCAGCTTTTTATGGGTGTGCTGGGAATCATGATGCTCATAGTTCCATGGCACCTACCCATTTCCTTAGCTTACTCAAGCATCAGCTAGAAAATTATATCATCCTTTCCTTTCCTTCTAATTATTGTCCTAGGCTGTTAGCACAGAAACATAAAATCTTCTTTTATAATTCTCCAAATAGAGGGAGAAGGAACTAAAATTTCCCATAGAGCCAGTGAGCTCTAATGTCCACTGAGACTCTCAGCTGTTTTTTCATCAGACCATTGCTGTGTTAGGATAAAACAATTTATCTTTATGCTCATGTAGTATAATCATATAAATCAGGGTGAAAGTAATGTGCAGTAATAAAAGATGCAGAAGGAATCATAACACAAGTTCTCAAGCAGATTTGAAGAATATGAGATATCAAAAAATAAGACAGTACATTTATAACTGTGACAAATTCTTTGGAAAAATGCCAAATTTTCTCCAATTCCTTCTCCTCCTGTTTTATTTTTAGTGCTTGCTAGCTGACATAATTATTTCAGATTTCTAAGCTGCTCTTTTTATGATGAATTTCTATATTGACTAACAATGCATCCAATTCTTCTCTGAATAAAAATATTTAATAAATATTATGACCAACTCTGATCAGTACATTTAGGACCAAAAGAAGAAATAGGGAAATCAGTATGAAGGACTCGGTAGTGAAGGCAAACCTCAGGCCAAAGCTGGAAGAGTAGACTTCCACATTCTGTGTAGATGACCCACAAAATGACAAATGGATGTCCAGCTCCTGCTGTTTCCCTGTAGACACAATAAACCACACAGTGTAGTTGTGGTTTAAACAATGTCCACTCAGAAATGATTCTCACAGGTAACAACACCTCTCCTCCATTATACAGAACCATGACTGAGAACTGATAATTTTGAAAATGAGTAAAGCGAGACAGTGGGTATTGTAGCTGAAACTGAGTTGTGCAAAGGCAGTGGAAAGAGATCCTTCAAGGACTCAAGGAGAGACCTTGAGTCTGAGCACTGCACAGCCATGGATGTTTATGTTCAGCTTCCCCTGCAGCCCCAGACACAGCACAGTAGACAGCTGAGTTGCTCAGGTGCACAGAGGCTTTCTTCGGGTGAAAGGAAGAGTTGTGCTTGCTAAACTCAGCCTCAAAGCCGCTCAAGCCATGAACCATGGTGTTTCTGGAATAATACCTGAGGAGCAGCTGCAGTTCCTGCCCTGGGTACTGGACATACCAGAGCAGGTAAGGTGCCACATTGGAGGAATAGTTGCATCTCAGCTCCAGAGATGATTCTTCAGAGTTTGTGACACTAGTGTCAGACTAAGTCACTGATTGTGCTCTGGAGTATCCTAGAATGGAATTTTTGGTCAGTAACTGCAGTGGAGATTTCACCGAGGACAGTCAGAAACCAGAATATAGAGACCATGAGGAAGCTATACTCACTCAGGAGAAAGTGTACGCCCAACACTGGGAGGAACGCCAGGAGCATGGCTGAACTACATGGCTGAAGTATGTAGCTCTGTGGTGGGAGAAGTCTCCTGAACAGGATAGGCAGGTGACTGAAGAAAGCAAGATTTGAAAATAGGTGTGAGGAAGGGTCTACTGGGGAAGTGTCCTACCCAGCTAAAAATAGTGACACCGCTGACGTGAGGCTGGAAGAATCCGATTCTTGTCACACACCTTAGCTAAAAGCAACCAGGGGGAAAGAAGGATGAGATGTGAGCAGGTGAGGAAGATCTCAATGGAAGTAAGAACGCTGGTGAATGCAGCAGCGACCTCTGGAGGCCAAATAAGAAACAAAATGTCCTGTGGATCCACAACCTGTCACTAGCTCTGTCCCATTTTCACAGAAAAGCAAAACTTTCACAAAGCACATTTTCTGGCATCCGCTGTAAGTGGAATGGATTGTTAATATTCATGATGAAAGCAGTTTGTGAAATGCACCTCAGAATTTAGATGCAATAGTTTCAGGCTGAGTTTGAAGGACCTACAGCTATGACAGTGATATGTATTGTTAGAGATATAGCCCTCGGTGGATGTTCTGTAGCACAAAGGCAACAGGAAAACACATGAAGTCAGAGTACCTCTGCTTCCACGACAAGTTGTGACTCTAGATGGGAATGTTTTACTGCTAGAGTCAAAGGAACAACAACCCTGAGACCTCCCTGGTTGATGAAATTACTGTCCTCCAGGAAAGAACTTGAGATGAAAAGCTTGTAGCTTTTTCTGAGTCAATGGACTGCATTGACTAAGTCATAATATGTGTTTTTTTTTTATTCCAGGAACAAGAAGGAAGCTCTTCCATTCCATTTCTTATTCTCTCATCTACTCCTTTTATAAGAATGATCTTTCCTGGAGATAGATAGTTCACCTATGCCTTTAATATGTGAACATTAAGTCTACGAAGGAGCCTGTTGATAAATCAGCTAGATGTCCCAGTGTTTAAATTGCCTTGGCACACAACAGGAAGTCCTGAGTTTCAGATTTCCAGAGCTCATATAAGGCTCAACATGACATCTTATGTCTATAATCCTATTTCTTCTAGAGAAGTTGTTCTCTTCATGGTTGTGACCCCTTTAGGGTTCAAATGACCCTTTCAAAGGGGTCTCCTAAGACTATCAGAAATATCAAATATTTATTACAAATCATAAAAGTAGAAAAATGAAGTTATGAAGTAGTAATAAAAATAATCTTGTGGTTGGGGTGTCATCACAACACAAGGAACTGTATTAATGTGTCACAACATTAGGAAGGCTCAGTATATGATGTCAGCCACATAAGGCTGATACTTCTGGGTTCTAGGGGTCATGCAGGTGCAGATAAGCCCTCAGGCATAAGTACCTAATGGCTCCCAGGGATGTTAAAGGGCCTCTCATGACCCACATATGACTCAGTCAAACCCTTGCACACATGTGTGAGCCGTCATCTACATATGATACAGCTATGTCAACCCCCTGTGTGCATGCACTAGGCAGCTTTTAAAAGTTGGACACGCCATCTTCGTCCCTCCCTCTGCACACTGACTTCCCAGGCCTGTACATGCCTCTTCTAATAAACTCCTAGTGGGTTTGTTGCATGTTCAGTGTTTCCTTCTTACTTGTGCCAGGTAATTTCACTGAGAACCACTGTTCTAGAGCAAGATTAGATTAGCAGTAAAGACAGAACAGTCTTCCAGGAAGCTCTTGGAGTCAGCTAGCCTAGGGTGCTGAAGAAGAGACCCTGTCTCAAACAAGGTAGAGTGCACAGACCCACATGTCAAGTTGTTCTCTAACCACCATATATGTGCCAGGCCATATGAATGCCCTCACTCACACAGATGAACACACACACAGATGAACACACACATGCATACAGATGAGTACACACACATCACACACCATTGACACATACACCACACACATACACAAATGAACCACATGAATACACACATACTACACACACACATTAGATACACACAAACACACACATGACACCACACCACACCAAAACACTCATACACATCACAGGAAATATAATCTTATATGAACCCAAAATAGAAAGACTGAACTTCTAAAGGAACATTGGATATTTTAAATAAACTTTAAACTTTAGAAGTTACACTGTGTTTTATATTGTAGTATTAGTATTACATCTTGGGGACAAACAAGAAAGGTTAAGGTTTCAGTAGTGATGGTTTGTGGGTCGAGGAAAAGATGTCAATTTGTACTATTGTTTGTCTATTTCAAACAAACAAGAGTCATCTGAAAAGACAGAGCCGTATCTGAAGAACACTAAGATTACACTGACACAAAGACAAATCTGTGCAGCATTTTCTTCATTAATGATGAATGTAAGTGTGCAAAACCCACTGTGGGCAGTGGGACTCCCAGTTGAGTTTTGTGTTCATAAAAATAAACTGAGTGAGACGTAAGAATCAAGTTAACAAGTAGCATTCCTCCATGGTACTATTTCATTCAGTTCCTGGCTCCAGACTTGAGTTCCTGCCCTGGCTACCCTTGATGATGGACTGTAACCTGCAAACCTTACTTTTCAAGTTGTTTTGATCAGATTTTATTATAGCAATAGAAAGAAATCTAGGATGGAACATTAAAAAAAAACAAAACTACTGTCTAGATTCAACTTAGCTTCCCTCCAAGCACCCCCTTCCCTCAGCAGGCTGGGTTCAGTGGGGAGAAACTGGTGGTGAATCCTAGGCGGCAGGAGTTTCTTTGTGTGGAGAGGGCTTCCTCTTCCAAGCCCACCCTTTTGACTCGACCTGCAAGCAGTCCTTATCCAGTGTCTGCAGATCCATCTGGACTGCAAGAGGCCCTGAGCCAGTGCCTGCAGAGCCATCCAGTCTGCAAGTGGCCCCTATCAAGTACCAGCTTATCCATCCAGAGGGGAAAGAGATGGGAAGGCGCCAATCCAAGAATTCTTCCACTAACTTAAAAAGCAACATGATAACACCAGAGTCCAGGGATTATGCAGCATGAAGACCTGAGCAAACTAATACAGAAGAAGTATAAGAAATTGACCTCAACATTATATTATGAAAGTGATAGAGTCTATTAAAGAGGAGGTAAAAAACTCCTTTAAAGAAAGAGATGAGAAGACTAACAAAGAGTTAGAAGGAATGAAAACATATCTCAAAGTTACCCTAGACCAAGGAAAAGCAATCAAACAGGTAAAGGAAACAGTCCAAGACTTGAGAACTGAAATGGAGGCAATGAAGAAAACACAAATCGAGAGATGGCTGGATATGGACAAGCTTGATAAACGAATGGGAACTACAGAGACAAGTTTAACCAACAGAATACAAGAGATGGAAGAAAGAATCTCAGATGCTGAAGGTATGATAGAGAAAATAAACTCATTAATCAAAGAAAATAATCCAACAAATTTGTAACACAAAACATCCAAGAAATCTGGGACACCATGAGAAATCCAACCTAAGAATAATAGGGGTAGAAGAAGGAGAAGAATTTCAGCTCAAAGGCACAGAAAATATAGTCAACAAAATTATAGAAGAAAACTTTCCCAATCTAAAGAAGGATATTCCAATGAAGGTTCAGGAAGCATACAGAACACCGAATAGGCTGGATTTAAAAAAAAGTACCCTTGCCATATAATAATCAAAACACAAAATATACAGAATAAAGAAAGAATTTTAAGAGCTGCAAAGAAAAGGGGCAAGTAACATATAAAGGTAAACCTATCAGAATTACATCTTACTTCTCTATGGAAACCATGAAAGTAAGAAGGTCATGGATAGATGTGCTGCAGGCACTAAGAGACCATGGATGCAAGCCCAGACTACTATACACAGCAAAGGTTTCTTTCACAATCAATGGAGAAAAGAGGATATTTCAGGATAAAAACAAATTTAAGCAATACATAGCCACAAACCCACCCTTTCAGAAAGTACTAGAAGTTATACCACAGCTAAAGGAAGCAAACAACACCCATAATAACACAGACATCTAACAACCCTCCACCA